>JAQFXZ010000253.1:0-23889 GCA_034694025.1 Ceratophysella scotica | reverse complement strand
GAGTTTGTCATCGGAAATAAGTTGTGGATTTATAGCAGGTCAATGTTGGAATTGAAAGAAAAGACATTCAATGAATACGTGCAGTTTTGTTCAATGTATGGATCATAAGTCCTCTGTCCGTAGGGCGGGCTTCCACTAGTAAATATATTGAGATTCGAAGTGTTTAAACTAACTCAGATTTTTCATGAATAGTTTGAAGCTGGCAATTTAATACAGTTTGTATACTGCACAAGATGTGAAGGTGATGATGTGGCTGAACGATCGTATCGAAGCTATCAGTACATACACAAACGAGAAAGAGACTGTGACGCGGAGTCAAGCGTACAAGAAACCACTTTTCCTCGGTCACCTCACTTTATCGTACATCGTACCTAAGCTACTCGTTGGATTTGAGTTTGAGGAACATTTGTACATATTATTATCATTGTGACTCACCATCCAAGTTAAGAAGAGAGATGGTGGTGTCAAGATTGACCTGCAGGAGGTCTCCAATGCGGCGGACGAGGTGTTCGTCATTTTGGGGGTAGATGGCCACATGATCACCTGAATCGTAGCGCATCTTCGAGTTGGAGATGTCCAGTTCTGCGTGCATACATGACCGATCTCCATCGTTGTGCAGCTCCTTGATGACAGTGAGGCTGCTCATGAAAGGATTCTTGGCATCAAAAGGCGGTCGCTGATTGGTGTAGGAATGGAGCCTGGCCACCTCCCCTTTGTACACTTTTTCTTGCGACAAGGTCTCATCATGGACGACAAGTCTGTACTGCCGAGTGGAAACATCTTCACCAGAAGCTTCCACACCGAACTTCTCACAAACTGCTGGCCAGAACCTATCCTTCCAGGTTATGAAATCCTCCTCAATATTAGCATCGTCGTCTCCGTTTCCCATCTCGAAAACTCGTGTTCCTCCAAGGTCTTCCAGTCTTTTGTCAACATACTTGCCCATGGCATTATAGTGTTCGTACGTCTTGTTCCCCAAGGCAAAGACCTGTATGTAAAAATTCTGGTAAAATCTAAGAAAAAACTCGGCATTTCAATTGCAATTGGTCACCACAGAATTGGTCTTCTTCACGTTATTTGCAGACGGGCTTCTGGGAAGTGCACACGTACCTAGTTTATATTTTGTGAAGCATGTACGATCAGGTTTATCTGTATAACCTAGTTCAAAGTAATGAAGTAATTAAAGTAACTAATCTGAGCGGAAGTCAGAAATTGTTGGTATGTCTAGTGCCCCAACCCAATACAATATTTAGTTGCGAAACGGAATCCCTCAAAATCACAGCATTGCGGTATCAATTTCGGTGTCAAAATCAAACGTAACGCTGTGAAAATACAATATTGTACATACTTTCAATGCATGTAGTATTGGGACCACACAGAAACAGGAACAGGATATGACGCTACTTCAATAGTGCGTCAAGACTATCTTGTTTTTAAATACAAAAGTTAAAGTGAGACGCAGCATAGGTGCATAAAGCTTGGTTACAGATCCAAAAAATAGTATTTAGGATGGATCTACGACAATACGTTTCATGGTTCAGGATTTAAGATTCTGGTCCACTTGACAGCCAGGTCCAGGAAAAGAAAGCGCTTGTGTTATATTTTGTATTATCTATGGACATACAGAACAATACTGAGTCAGCAGAATATCGTAGAGCAAACATTCGGCGCTACTTGTCTATTTTGTCCTTCGAACCCCTCACTTAAGTAAAGTATTCAAGTTTAAGAGCACAGATTCTGCATAGTATTTGCGCTAAATGCTGAGAAGATTCTCTTTCTGTCAGTCTACTTAAGTTATCGGGCAGCGCAATTTGACTTCAGAATTTCCTGTCCCGGCTGCTGCTGAGGCCTCATGATGAGCTTGTGAATTTTAAGTAGAACGATGACAAGATTCTAGAACGAACATTCTAGAGTAAACACGTGGATATCCTTGAGTTTCTATGCATTGTCGAAGGAAGCGGACTGCAATGACCAGCTATTCTGACAGAGAATGATTGGTACAAGGTGGTTTGACATACCGCAAAGTGCAATCCAGTAAGGTCACATTCTCCCTGTTGAAGCCACTCATAGAACTCCTGAGCATTGTCAGTAGGGTCACCCTCCCCATAAGTGGCCAAGCAGAAGACGGCTAAGGAGTTTTCAATTTCATTCATCTGCGTCAGCTCCTCCATACTACATTCCTCCGGGTCGGAAATCATTCCCTTCATGCCATATCTTTGAGCTTCCTTGGCAAGTCGGCCAGCAAACTCCTCACCCGTTCCCGTCTGACTGCCGTAAAACACGACCATGTTTCGGTTCGACGTCTTCATTTTGGATATGAAGCTGTTGTTCGATTGCCTCCCCGTGAAAGTGGTGGGCCTGCCAGTAAGTAAATCAGATTCCTGATTAGCGTTCACGCCTCTTCTGTAGCATTACATATTATGGTTATCCCTGAATTAGCTCAGGAGCATGGCCAACAGTTTGACTGCACCGCTAACAATATTCCAGATAGCAGCACTATGTCTTGTGGCTGGTTCTAGATCAATGTACCTAATTTGTAGTATATTTGAAATCAGCCTTAAGGATCAATATTTCCAACCCCAATGAAATCATCAACGTGCCTGGTTTACTTAAATCATCCGTTCGCAATATTGAAACGAACCCAGTTCGGTCATTCTAACGTTTAATAGAAAAAAAAACTTCCTACTTCCTGAGTCTTGAAGTTGAAGGGATTTTGCCTAACTCTCATCCCTATCTGCTTCCAAAGCAGTCTCACGCAAGGCCGCCAGAGCTACAGAAGTTCTCAAGTGAAGTTCTCTTAACTATTAATACTCTAGCTGGACCATAGCCTGCTTTCGAGCCTGGTTGACAGTGGATTATATTTAGTAAAGAAGAGAAATGCAGTACGAACTGAATGGTATAGGACTGGAACTGTGCAGCAGGGTCAGGCCTGGCGGAAGTTCGGAACACGAGCCAGTAGACAGCTGCGGACCCGAGGCCAACAAGGAGCACGAGGTCCAGAAGTCCGAATCCAACTCCGAAAAGGACCATGAATGCTTCCGCCTCCATCTCCGCTGTTTCCAGCACGCTTTCTGCCGACATCCTTCGCTAGTGAACAGTTACTAAACAATGGGCCCTCAGAGCAGGACGTAGCTCCTTCCTTCCAGCGCTGCTTCAACTCAGGGGTCTACTCAGATCTGAAATAAAGGAACAATTCTTCAAATAGCTGCCTATGTATAGATAACACATAAATCTGAATTTTTATTCTTGGTTTTCAGTCAGCTGGTGGGAAAGTTTACGTGGCTCATTCTAATGTACATTTAATTGGAACCACGTGCATGTACAGGGTAACACATAACCCTTGGCTGCCTTTGCATTTCACATAACTTAATCGTTCCTAGTGATGTGATACATCAAATTGAAGACGATTTCATTGCCAATCTCATGGCACAAAAATATTTAGCCATCGCTTGCGAGCGACCGCTGCACAGCGATCTAGCGATTCAAAAAAAAAACCGAGGAAATCGTTCTTCGTCGCCAGTCGCCACTCCAAAGCACTCCTTGTATCACTTCGCTTGCCAACAACAAAGCTGCACAAAAGCCCTAATCCCACACGGATAAACGTGAATTTTCAGTAAAGTTGAACTGTTTTGCGGATTGTTCTGTTGAAGCCAGATCGAGATTTTGGACTTTGTGTGATTAAGGGGTTTTTCAGCTTTGCTATTCTAGGAAGAAGAAATGACTGGTTAGGGTGTGGAGGCCAAGTGAGATTCGTTTTTTTTCTAACGTTGTGCAGCGGTGGCTCGCGAGCGATTTGTAAATAATTAAATGTCATAATATCCGTAATAACATTGTCTTCAATTTGGTATATTACATGACTGAGGACAATGTCCAAAAGTATTTGGGGCAAGGCAAGAGGCAAAGTGAGATTTCCTGTTTTTGTTCTGTATAGCGCTATGCAGCGGTCGCTCGCAAGCGATTGCAAAATAATTTTATGCCATGAGATGTGAAATGAAATTGGCTTCAATTTGGTGTATGACATGACTGGGAGAGATTTCATTATACATTAAATGCAAAGGCGGCCGTTGTTTCACCTTGTATATCATAATCTTGTGCATGCTCATCATCCACATGGCACATGGAAATGAAATAACGAGAAACCACTCTATTCCACTCTGAAGCATAGGATCCCGGGTTCCGAGGCCTCGGGGTGTTCTTCTTTATACATTATACACAAAGTTCTACCTTATTCGAAGGGCGATAAGCGTTTTAATCTGGAATTAGTAATCATGAAACCAGGTTCAGGAGTTCCAGCGAGGCGAATTGCCTACGACTCGGGAATGAATATCTTTACGGCCGTGGCAACTCCTGTTCAGATTCAAGAAGGTAGTAAAACTCCGAGAAGAGGGTGAAGGACGGACAGGCAATACTGTGGGCCATTATCTTGGGTGTAGTTGGTTGTGTGGTACCCTGTACCTGGATGCGCAGAACGTAGGAGAAGAATAAGACTAGACTACAGACTACTACACACACACTATGGTTTTGGTTTTATGATTTGTCGAACCTTGTACTCCTCGTTTTCTTCTTGTGCCGAGCGGAGCGAGTGTTCTTTTAAATACTAGAGACGAATACGACGAGTGAGATCTGAGAGGAACTGATTTACAGGTTCTCCGTGGAGGATGCGGATGGCCTTGGAGCTGATGAGACGGAGAATGTGATCAGTTGTGCTTCCTTCTGATGCAGGGAGCCGACTGGAGCGGATCCACTGGATGCTCTCCACTCACCCTGTCCAATCAGGACTCGAATTGTTGGAATTGACGAGGAAGTCAAGTTCTGCTCAAGCTAACAACGCAACGTGGTAGAGGAAAACTGGGCATTTAAACAGTGGCTGCATGATGAGTGATGATGGCTGAGGCAGCCAGAAGAAACGACGGAAAAAGTGAGCCTCCTTCAATTCACATTTCACATCACGCTCATCATTATCCCTGTCCCTGTTAGGTAACTCCGGCTACACCACCTCCCATGCAACCATGCAGCATAAGCTCATCAGTGGCGTCCATCCGCGTCCACACACTTCATAGAATCCTCTCCTCAGTGCATAGGTGCATGCTGTTCTATTGAGATCAAGAGGCCTCATTTCCCGAATTACACAAGACATTGTTTGGGTTTCTTACTTAAAATAGGCCGTGATTAGAGTTATGGATTAACTTAACCTGCACTAGGTAAGACTGTAACAAGATTTGTCACGCTATGCTTATGCTATCGGAGGGAAGTGGGAATGTGTGCGCACACGATATCTGCTCTAAACATTCGTTCCAAAAAAGGTCTATCTGCTATATTTGCTGGCATTTATTCCTTTAAAATAATAATAATATCCTAACCCCAACCAACTAACATTGTAGTTCAAATATATGATACAACATCGCGAATCGCCATAGAATTGAACAGCTGAAAGAACGCCCTCGGTTCTTTGAAGGTTGAATTCGACGCCACTGCCAACAGCACAGCGAGCGATTGACCATAATACACAGAAGAGTACATGTATAAATCTACGTGGTTATGTGTGCTAGGTTGTGCCATCCTTGTAATTATTATCTTATTTCGATATGCAGATATTCATGTACATATGAGTTTTGCGTTTTGCGTGAGCGAGAGGGAGAGTGGTCAAGTGGCAATTGAACGGAATGACGTTGTGAAAAAAATCGTCCAGCGGGACCTCGCTCATAAACCTATTCCTTATGCATTATTCGTACTGTATTCACAACCACATCATCGGCTGGGCCCGGCAGCATCCGACCTCGCAAATGACTCTATCCATCTATATCTACATGACACATGTAGAATTTAGATACATAATTATTATTCTACAAAAAATCTTTACCTTGAATCTAGATTTCGCATCGCGATGCTGCTTCGACTCGTTTCGAAAACCACATGAAACAACAGCAGAGACTCAAGGTGATCCGAGTTGTTGAGTTGGACGGTTGGACATGGGACTTGGTAGTGATTTGAGTTGTGACAAAACAGAGTTTATACATAGGTCGTGTGTGAATAGTGCATAGATATGGTTAGTTAATTGGGGTTGGAATAATATGGTATGCATGTCTGGCTTGAGTAATAGGAAGGAATCTGCTGGGAATTCTATGGAAGATAGCCGGTAATTGGGGGAAGATACAGATACTGCTGTGGTGCTGGTGGTGCTGTGTACGGCACTTGTATGAAACTCTCTGACCGAGGTTTGATTTACCCTCTGACAATATTCCAAAAGCATGACACCAAACAAACGACGCAAAATTTAGAAAAAAGAATAATCCGAGTAAGTATGTCAGCAAAATTAACTTACTTAATTTCAAACAAAGGACATAAAGTAGACAGAAAGAAATGCTATCTCGCTGGGTTGATAGCTCCGTGGATTGTGGATACCAGTCGGACTTGACACTTGACTGAAGATTGGCACAATTGTTCCATTTGGACTATGGTACTCTGATCAACTTTTGTACAGGGTTTTAACCCGGATTTCTGATTGGTTCGACCGCTAGAAATCACCATCTTGAAATATTGAAATCCATTGCGGACCTGTCAGATTTGGTTGAACATTTCATTCCAAGAAGATGACAATTCATTTTAAGTTCGAGCAAATCAGAAATCCGGGTTACACCCTATACAAAACTTGTTCAGGATTATTAGAAAACTCTAAATCAAGAAACATAATGAAGAAAGTTATCAATGAATTCGCGAAGAGTGCGTGCCAATACTAAAAATGCCGATACTACTACTGCCTAACTGCCTGCTCACACAGCTTTCGTCGTGTGGCGCCTGCGGTGCAACGGAAAAATACTCTTGACGGTGGCCCAGCGGTTTCACCTAAAGCTCAGACCTCCGGAGGCCGGGATTCCCTGTGGAGGCCGGAGCCGGGGGTTCAACTTCCCAGCAGACTACCCAGCACCCAGGTGCCGCCTGTTTCCAAAACGTACTTAGAATTTCCAATACAGGGTGGTGTATGGCGCATTTAACTTCATTCCTGGTAGGTTAGGTTTTACCGAAATGTTCATTGTTAAATTTATGTTCGGAAATATGCGGACCTGCCGTGTAGTACACACACGCATGCATTGAATGCTAGAGTTGGGATTGAAGGAAGTTAAGCTTGACACACGCACGTACCGCCGCGGCGGTCCATCAGGTAAGTACTTAAAGCTACGTGGAAGGGCCCAATGCAAGTCAAATACAACATACAACAGCGATTGGAATCACAAAACAAAAGACAGAAGAGAGTCAGCGACTTTCATCTGGTTTTTGGTCAGCTCCAGCCACACGATGAAGATACGTGAGTCAAGTGCACGTGGGCTTATGCCACGATTGATTATGCTTTATGCTTCTACTGCGTTCGTATATGTGTCTCTCTCTCTAAGCTCCCGTGTACTCGCATTGGTAATTGGCAACCGACCTTACAATTCCGCGCCGAATACTGGATTTTCTCAACATTGGCCAGCCAAGTTCTGAATGCTTTAATTGTGGGCAATGTAACATGTAAGGGAACGGGATCCGTACTAAACCGAGCATATAAGTGAATCTGAAAGACCACAAATGTGGACGATACGCTCAGCCGGCCTAACCTGGCTCGAATGTTGGTTGTTTATTCGAAGAACACTCTAAACGAATCGGCGACCCTTGGTGGATGAATGAAGAAATGGATGGAAAGAGTTTGACATTGAACAAAGTGATATACAATACAATAGGACAATACTGGCGAATCTCCCAACTCCATTAAATCACATAAAAGAAGTATTTGCTCATAATGCAAGATGCAACTTGAGCTCTCGTATCATGTATCATGTGCATAACCTTCAACTATGGGAGCAAAAACGTCCTACTTCCTAAGCATAATTGTGAGTTGTGAATTGTGAAGTAATGCACACCTTAGTACAGTACGTAGGTAACAAACCAAGAAGCCCATTATTTGATATTTTCAAGTTTGCTGCGTGTCTCCCAGCAGGTTGATGTGCTCTTGCCGACAATTTCACACCTACTTTTATATTCGTTATTCAATTCATGTTACTGGCGGTGGCCGTCTGGTAATGAGTTTAAAGTCTCACGAGTTGAAAGTAAAACGGATCGTTGTAACGACTACCGAAAACAGAACACAGTACTTAGTGTTTTTGGCGTTAAAATTGCCAAAAACACGTGCATGCACATGTATATGATTATTGAGCAATTGAATATGTTGTCATAAAAGATAGTCTATACGCCTTTCGATGCCTCCTGCACCTTATCGCCTATCGGTGAACGTTGATTCAACACTCTGGAGTTGAGTTGAATATACAGTATATGAGTATTTCCTCACATAATGCGCGAAGAACACTGTCTTCTTCTTTCCTCATCCCAATACTTACTTCGAGTAAAAGCTCAAGCTGACAAACCATCATGACAGAACGTTGCTGAGAATAGCTGGCGCTGATATTTATTCAATTAGCTGTGAATAAAAAGCTACTAACGCATAGGCAATTGCCAAGAGAAGAAGTACGTCTCGTTTGTAGAAGTAGATAAGCACCTCAGTGATGAGTTTGTTGTGCGCTTCAGAGCCCAATCCCCATGACTTTCCAAAACAAGCGGGAACTTGGTGAATCAAAGACGTTTCTTGATGAGCTTCTCCAGCTTCTTTATTCGGCTGAACTCTGCCGTGGAATCAATCGCACTGTCCGAAGCCGGAGTAGAGCATTGTGATAGAGACGGAGCCTTTGCTTTGAATTCCTCCACCAGCATAGTCTGTTCTGTTTTCTTGTAACCCTTCATATCCAGTATCTTGGTGAACTCGGCTAAATCACAGTCCGACACCAACTTACAAGTTTGCTCCACAAACTGGCGTGGCTCATCTGCAGGAGCCATGACGATTTTCAAAATCATCTCAGTCCTCCCCATTTCTCGAACGATGAGCTTACTGTACTTGTCTGGTGGCTTCCTTTTGACGGTGAGACCAATGGAAGGCAGGTCCAGAAGCGCCGTCTTGAGACTCTGTGTGTCCAAGAGCAACTGCTGTGCTCCAGACTTACTGACACTCTTGCATCTGTACAGTGTGGAATTGAACTTGCTCATGAAGAGCCTGGCGAACTGCTGACAGAAAAGAACGAAGTACTTCCTGGAAGTGGCCAGAAAGTCTCGGAGTGTGGGAATCGTGAGTCTCCACTGGGACGTAATGGAGGACACATAGCCACTCTGATCCCCAACCGCTTCCACAACCTGCCAGTTCGTCTTGTTCATGGAGATGAGCACGGGTTCACAGGCGGAGTACAAGTCCTGGACTAGGACACCAATGCACGTCTCAATGACGTCGTTGAAAAGACTCTTCTCTCCTTCCATGCTCAAATTGATCGCCAAGTCTCCTAGCTTCTCCTTCAGTTTTTCCTCCAACTGCTGCGTCGTTTCCACGCAGTACTCAGCGGTGGTCAGGATGCAGGAGATTCGGTAGAGCTCCTGTCGAGACAGACGACTCACTTCCCCTTCCTTGAGGAACGATTGAAAGTTTTGTATTATCCCAGCTGTGCTCAAATCTCTCAGCTCCCGTGTGATGTTGGTGACCGATGTCAGTCCAGGAGATGACATAGACAGCTTAGGAAGGTTGGACTGAAGAATGCGGTTGCAGTATTCTCTCAAACGCTTGCTGAATACATGGCCCAGATTGAGGAGCGGCTCCCCGCAACTGAGTTGTGTACACTGGACCAGGCATTTCTTGTAGAAAACGAATAAGTCGGCACAGTTGGACAGAACTATACCACTGGCATCAGCCACTTTTGGAGTTGGGAAGCCATTGGACTTCAGTTCCAAGCAAAACTTCTCAATCAGTTCTGCCAAGTTGCTGTCTTGACTTTCAATGTAGATGTAGAGAAAGGGATCATAGCACTGGGTGATTATTCTGTGGAATGTGTTAGGAATCACTTTTCTCTCTCGGTCTGGAGGCAAAAGCTTCTGAGCAGATTTGTCGGGAGACGATGTTTCAATGAAAGGGTTCTTGGAGATCTCGTAAGCCTTTCCGGAGGGAAACTCGGGCTGAGGATCAACTGATGGGGACTCTAAGGCATGACCACCGAACCGAAGAAATAAAAGATTTTCAAATGAGCACGTTTTCTGAATAGCAGTTAGAAGTAGTTTGACGTCAATCTCCTCTCTTCGTCTGCTCATCACCTTAGATAAGTCTTGTCGAGTTTGGTGGCAGAATTGAATGGCAAGTCGTTGAGAAATGTCCCAATGCGCAGGAAATATAGAAGAATACCTCTCTTCAAACTGTATGAGATGCTTCTTAAGCCAGGCGTAGCGCTTATCAATCTAGGGGATAAATTACAACAACGAATCAGTTTTACATTGACTTACAATTTTGACTTGATGGACACAGAGTATCGTCTGACTGCGTCTGTTCATGATTTTACAAGGATTCATGGAGAAACATCAATGTCAAAAGATATCACACCAGCGCAGTTAGACGAAACTGGCGGCGATTTAAGCATCTTTGCAGAGACCAGCATTATTTTGTGCCGCAACCCAATAACACTTGCAAGTCTTTTTAAATTGCAGTGTACAACAGAGTGGCGGGAATTTTGTCACGCGCAACATTCATATTGTACACAAAGTTCAGCGTCCGACTTGACATTGCCGAGGCGCAAACTGTGGTTGGTGACTTTAAACTATCAGCCTTTCCTACCTTGTCCAGCCACGCAAAATCTTCGTTTTCATCAAAGAGCACGCCGTATTCCTTCAATTGAATTCCAACGAACCATTGAAGAAGATCATGTTTTATATGCGGTTCAAGTACATCCAATACGAGACAGGCTTCGCTCATTTGTTTTGTATTCATCGTTCCAGTCTGCGAAGAAAATGTCTCACGAAATTCTAGGCTGATCTGATCTCCCAATCTCATTTTGATCTCAGCCACCTGAAAAGAAAACTAATTATAAAATATTGTACAAGGGCAAGCAGATCAAGATCTATTTAAAAATCAAACAGTTCAGACGTTTATTTTTAGGAAAACCATTCGAAATTATACTAAAATGTGGAAGATCCTTCGATTCAGCAGGCCCAAGGCCCTTGCGCGCCTATGGATCTCAGCGGTCCTATCTGTACAAAGTAGAGAAATTCATGGAACCTAAATGAGGGCACTACTCTACTTCAACTGGCTATTGGCTACTTTGCGAAAAATTGTGGTGAGTATCCAGCAAAGGCTTATTGTACAAAAGGATATTGTTGTAAATTTTCTTCCACGGTGCACAGTATTGGTCGAACATTTGACAAAATAGCCGGAGAAGATGGAAAATGTAAGGCTATTAAGTAAAATGTTTTTCTATTGTGTATAATAGTCGGCTTCTTTGCAAAATTGTTAAATATCCATCCTAATTCCCAACATAATATAACAGCAAACCAAATATCTGCTAGAGATGGCAAGGACAGGGCAAACATAATTTTCTGAAACATCTATAGTATCCTGCTCTGCTAAGCTGATGCTGGTAAGGTAATTCATCCTATTGAAATTTTTACATCCGAAATTCCATAGCGTAGGACAGTTGATAGCCGTAGCTTGCTATTCTCTTAAATTCGTACCTGCTGCGAAAGTTGAAAAATTTGGGGTATAGAGTGATAGTCATCAAAATGTTCCAACACATTAGCCACACCTTGCAACAGATTTGCAGTGTCTCCGTACTGTCTCTTAGTCACGAGTGTCCTGTTGAAAATAAGAAGATAAACACGTTGCTGTTGTTATGTTATGAGACTTGTACTAGCTAGATGAAGAACAAGAGTAGCGACAGACTTACTTTAGAGTGTCTGCACCTGAAACAAGCATATTCAAATGGTTGAGAGTGGTAATTGCAACAGTTAGGTTCCGTTTTGCAATGTCCAATTGTCGTATGTCTCTGGTCATATCTCGAACCGCAGCTTCGCTCTGCTCAGCCCTTCCCTTCATATCAGAAACTTTTGCAACCAGAGCTTCGATGGAAGCTTGGGCTCTTGCTAAAGTGGACACTCCATCTTGTCCCCGGTTTCCGGTTTGGTCCCGAACAAAACCCCGAATCTCCTTATCAATAGAAATTATGTCATCCTCCACTGACGAGATTATATCACCCAAACCAGCTAATGACTGTTCTGTCGGAAATAGGACGGAGTTAATGTACGAAACAACTTCAAAGTCACTCCGATCCAACGGGTCATCACTCGGTATGACCTGTTTGTGAGGGAGAAATACACCAAACAGTTATTTTAAAGCAATATTTTTTCTGATTATGCATAAAATATTATATATAGCATTTGACTATCCGTGTTATCACTACTTGAAGACAATACGGGCATCGTGACAACTTGGCTATGATGCGACATTATCGTGTGCAGATCACAGATTCAAACTTCCGCATCCAATTTGCCGTGCCACTCAGGCAAACAAATGTGGCTTGAAGTTTGAATCTTTAACCCCCGTGCACAAACAAGTTTGTCCTTTGTCCATCTAAAATACTGCGAAAAAAAGAAACTCACTGAATTGATATCAATTCGACCCACTGCCACTGAACTCGTGTCCACCACCTCCATGTCTTATACACAACGTGGTTAGAGTGTCAGGAAGGAATTCAACAACCTAAATTAAATGGATAAGAAGGATTAGTCTGTTGTACCAGCCATTTTTGTTGCCCATATACAGTACAATATGTTAACACAATATCAGCCAGCAGTGGATGCTCCCCAAACCCCTACTACTCATTCCCCGACTGAACTACTTGCTCCCTAGTCTCGAATACTACACTACGTATGATAGTCTCACACATTGCATCGCAATATACTTGCAGCGAAAGATCAACGTGACACAAAACACCGCATCACTTAGAGTTAAGCTGTTCCTTGAATTTCATGAAAAATCGATTAACTTTTTTGTGCAGCATGATGGAATGGCGAAATATTGACTTTATAAGACGGTCTATTACCTAAGTTACCGCACTCATCACACCCATTCATGTAACTCTACTTCTTGAGTTAAGTTAGGTTACCAAAACGCTCGCAGCGGATTTTTTCAATTCTTGTGAAAGTTTATGGTTACGCTTATCGTAGTGCTCGAGTTTACATAAGACAAATCCGCCAGACCATACGATGGTAGCCAAGTTGAAACTTACAACTCCTAGAACATAGAAGCCAATCGAGATTTGAGTTGAGACTGAGACTTGAGTGATCGATCCTCGGGCCGGGCAATGTTATGGCTGCGAGGCACATTTTTCCTACATACTTTGGGTTTCCCTGCTTCATCTGACAGGCTACTTGAAAGAGGTAACATAATGTCCTAATATATAGTTTGCAAGTCTGACTGGACTACTGACTACTTTATGACTTCCTGTGTGCGTGTACTACTGGGTCTTCCGTTTGCTGAAATACTGGAGTTAAAAAAAACCGTTCCGAGTTGGACTCTTCAGCAGCGTGGGTTGTCGGTCGTCTTTTAGTGGAAATAAGGCTTATGCCTTATCATATTATATTTCTTATTGCATACACAATTAGCCTTTTTGAGTTGAATTTTACTTTACTTTGTACTTTTTAACCTACCTGTCACCAGAATTTATGATTTAATTTAAAGAGCCTGAAAGTTAAATGTATGGGTGCAGTGACTTAGGTTGTAGGTTTTGGGCAAGTTGAAAAGTTCCCGAACCCTCCGAGCGACCTTTTTTTCGGCCCAACACAGACCCCTCCGAATACTAAAATTTTTTTTTTCGATTTAATCATAAATATGGTTTAACTAGCCGAATACATTTTCTCTACAAGAATTGAGTTTATTCAAAATCTTAAAAACATTATTTTACGCACGTAAAAAACCGAACACAAGCCGAGCGGCACGGCAGCAGCTCCAGCTCCGAAAGCTCGGAAAATCCCGCTTTTGGCTTTAGCTGCGCCTAACAACTGAAATTTCTGATCCTATGAAGCCAGCCGAATACGAAATATTGAGTTTTCATAATATTAAATTGAAGAAATCTATTTTTGGAGAAAAATAGTTAAATAAAACTTGTTAAAAACATTAAAAAATATTTCATTCAAAAAGAATTAGGAAATTCAAAAAAAATCGCTTTTACTCCAGAGATCCCTCTTTTCTTTTTCGCTCGGCCCGACCCCTCCGCGCAGGGCGCTGACAGCCGGTTGCCCATGTATTAGCTATGTCATTATGTTATATAAACAAGAATAGGACTGTGGACTGGGGAGGGGAAATCTCAGGACTCACGACCAGTTCTAGTAAGTACTCTTAGGGATCAGTCTACACAAACATAAATGAGGCTGTCAGCTGTCAAACAAATGCCGCAAAACTTACCGAGCCGAGACGGACACCTATTCCTTTGCCTTAGTGCCAAATGCCAAATCCCAATTATGCTTGCCACTGACACTTTGCTCCGTTTGACATGACCTTAGGACCGTAGGATTCGGACCGACCCGTTCCCTATGTATGATGTAGTAAGTACTTAACCCTTCTTTGAAACTATGCAGCTGCTGTCAACTGTGTTTGTCGAGGCAATTTTCTGTTAGTGAACGGCCTTTTATTTTGAGGAAGGTTATTATTCATTATTCTGAGACAACAACATAATGAAGGTATTGAATTGGGCGCGTGGTTCAAACCCGTATACATAGTGCTTCTTTAGAGCTGTGCGCCGCAACGCACTACCGCCGCCACCGCCGGTGTATTTTCGTGCAATGGCTGCCGCGGCCGCCAAACGGGCATCGGCATCGGTACTAGGTTAGAAATACGCTAGAAATATTCTCCGTGCTCCGTAATCTCAATTCACTTCACGCCGCCGAAGAAGAAGTCAGGGAAAAATCGGCACACCGCCGGATCAAAATCTACCAACCGAACCGTGACCGCCGCCGCCGTGTAGCACAATCGGCGCACAGTTTTTTCATATTTGGCAGTGTTGATGCTGATATGATTATGCTGATTGCACATTATTGTACAATTATTACAATAATGGTACGATTTTGCTGAAAACCGCCCGTACATTTTATATCTGTGCCCCTTCATGGATGATGGAGGAACTCATGAGTTCGACCTTCGAACAATTCTCCGTACCTTTACGATGTACGATGGTGGTTTACGATGTGTTTCTCTCCTTCCCTTCTAAACCACTAATGCCATGCGTATACGACGTTATGAAATAAATACGTTTGCATCACTAGTTATATGTATGTATGCATATTTGCATTTCTTCCATTCCGTCACTCATTTGTATGTGCATTCTTATAAACTTTCAACACCCTTTGACTCCAGATTTAGATTTAATATGGAAACGGTCAATGAATTAAGCTGGTCAATTGTTATCTTAGTTTCGCAAGTATGGGAAATTGGCAATGCCGAACTGATCTGGTAAAACTTTCTTGGTACGGCACCCGGAAAATACATTGTGGTAACCCGAAGTCAAAAGGGGTAGACGAAGGAAACTATTCTATGTATGTATGTATCTACGCGAATCGAATGCGAAGGAACAGATGCAGACGCAAAGTGAGGAAATAAAAAACACAGAACACGAATGGTTATCTAACGTCAATTCAATAGTAATATAGAAGTGTTACTTAATTACATATGCATAAATTGAATATATCAGTATGTAATAATCCACTTGTCCATCCTTAAAAGAAAACATACAACACATTCATTATTTCTTGCAAACAAGAGATAGAGAGAGAAAAAAAGGGGTCAACTGCGATACATTTAAATGTCAATGTATTACGCTTGAACTGCTGAGCCTTCTTCGTGGTGTTTAACATCAGTGTCTGATTTTGAACGAAGATTTTCCTCTCGTGGCTTTGCACCTCCAAAAATAGAAGTTGACTGACTGCTTGCAGCCATTGAATTCACTGGTTCCACCACGGAGCGCGGAAGAAGTTTCAACTTTGGTCTTGCCGCGAGTTCATCTAGAAAATATGAATACATGAATAATGTGTAGCACAGTCAATGTGAAATCATAGATCATGTAGATCATGCTGTGTTCAACTTGTTGACATCCAGACTTAAAAAAGCTGAAGAGAATGAGATTAACTAACAATCAATCGATAACGGAAAAATTGTTCCAAAAAGCTCGATTCCATAGTCCAGAGTCCATACGCTTTTATATCAAACTACAACGTATTTCTTTATGGGCCCATGCAACTTTAAGCGCAATGTAATGTAATACTGGCTACGGAAGCATCTTGGTTGATTTTGCATGAAATGATAGCTAAGCACTGAATTTTTTTCGGCTTGATCAATTGACGGTACTTTTCCTTTGCACTCTGTGAAAGAATTGAACATGTTGTGAAGTAGAGATTTCCTAAAAAAAAACTCTAATTTTATAAACTTTCCTAATCTTTTACGTTTAAAATAATTCAAGTTTCTTTGGCGATTATTGTTTGATTACACTAAAAATGTACTCGAGGTCGAATATAGAAGCGACAAGCGACAGCGACAGACCGTGATTCTTGCAGAAGTTAAGGACGATTTAGCCCGCCTCACCCTATGATTTTTAGCTTAAAATTTTCCATACAAATAAATAAGATTAAAAAACACTACGCGATGGGAACCGTTAATTCCTAAATTCATATTTAAGCTAGTGGATCTACTAGCTTAAGGAATAGTCCTATTTGTAGTAAATAAAAAACCGCAGTGGTTCTTCACTTACTAAATGCACGTTTATTCGTCAGCGGGTGATTGCACTAAACTACAAATTGCCCCACATGCAGGGACAAATTCTTACAATCGCATAGTGGTTTTGGTTTTTGATTCTTGCCTTATTACGTGCTGGAAAAAATCATATCTAGAAATCATGGGTGTGGCGAGGTATATCGTCCTTAAGATAGACTCTCCTTTCAGAAAGATGCGTCAAGCAATAAGTACTAATACCATGGAAGTACCTGCTGTAGGCTCTTTGAAATCTTCCGCTGTCCTAGAACGCTCTGAGTCGCGACGGGGACGACTTTCATATGAACGAGAGCCTTCAGCCGGGCGCGGAGAAATCCGCTCCTGGCTGTAACTTTGGTTGAGAGCACGGGTCAACCCTCGTGTACCGCTTCCAAAACCCCCCCTTCCGCCACGGAAGTTGTTGAACTGATGATCATCCTGATTCTGGTTTGAACTTGGATAGACTCCGCCACGGGGAAAACCACCTCTACCACGACCCCCGCGACCGCGTTCTTGCGATCGGTCTCCCTTTCTTCCGTCAGCCACATCTACCTGCATTTTGTAAAGTAGAGGAGTATGGCTATAGAATTAGAACTAGCAAGGCGAGGCAGTAACTTGTCTTTCCGTCAAACTATTAAGCAACTTTTCAAATAAAAAACAAGGAAGACAAATAGAGCAAGAGCTCCACACAAATTCATTTTGAAGTACAGGTAAATATTATATACGATACGGAACAGAGCTTTGAGTCAGACCTTCAGGTCTCCATCCACCCTCCACCAAAGCAAAGTCTACTGAAATTACAGGATTCCAGTGAAAGGAACGAGTTCTGGACTGCAGAGCCGTATACAGTATTTTTGACTGAGTCGGCAATGGAATTCTCTGAAGGAGGCGACAATGCAATCTACTGGGCTGAGAAATGCATGTTCTCGATCCTGTTGACGGAGGCGACAATACAACTTAATGACCTTCCAGTTGCGCCTGCTCCGTTCCATGTTTGAATCAGATTAACTTTACGCAGGGACAATGCATCAGCACCTTGTGATTGTGATTTGCAACGTTGCCAGACTAGGTTTACTAGCCATACATGCGCAGCGCAATGAGAGATTGAAGTTTGTGTTTAAAAAATATTCTCGCGATAAACCAAACCGCTCTCTTGCCGTCTTACAGTTACCTGTATTTTAACTATTACTTACCTTAATATATGACCCATCAATGATGGAACCATCCAGCTGCAAAGCCTTGTCAAGAGTGTCGTTATCGTCAAACTCGACATAGCAGAATCCTTTGAATCGTTCGGTGTCCCGGTCGTATACCAAACGGATTGATCTAGTCTGGAACAAAACAGATTGGATGTAAACAGTTTTGATGAATAAGAAAGTAGTTCGTTCTATTCTTGGCGTCAAAATCGGATCTGGCCAATTCACTCGCCTTGTGTTGTTTGTGTCCTCGCCACTGATGTGCCTTTTGATTGCAATTCGTGGTACTTTACTGAATCTATGTTCTATCTTGCAGCCTCGTGTAAATACAATTTGTGGATAAGCGTGATGTTTATTCGATGAATTAAAGTTTGCCTAGTACTTTTCCGTACTTTGGTCCTTATATACACTGCAAAATTCCATTGATGAAATAAATCGCAAACTCATTGTCAATAGTTATATTTAGCCTATTATTAGCTATATAAGTGTAATATGGGGTAATGCAAATTAGCAGTTGTTAAAGCAGATAGATTCACTAATCAAAAGATGCGGCAGATTTGTTTTCAATAATGTTAAAAAATATGACAGTGTGAGCCTAGAAATTTCCGAGAAAATGAAATGGCTATTTCCAAAAAATATCTATTAATTTGAAGTGTTAAAATTAGATTTCAGTATTTTCTGTGATGATTGTCCACCCTCTTTCAGAAATTACTTACCTCTTGACAACCAAGTTGTGAAAAGTACTAGATTGTACTAGAAGCGTGACCAAATTAAATCAAATTACGGTAGACGTTCCTTTTTTTACATTGCGACTGCACTTTGGACTAGCTATAATTTAAATAATTTTAATACCAATATACTGGAAAACTTTTCAATTCGTCTCTTAAGAAATACCTCCTGGAAAAGCAAGCAAAAGACTCATGTTCAGACCCTTCAGAAAAAATTTGTATTTGTGATTATTCATGTATCGATGATGTGGAATATGTGTGTTCACCAAATCCATAGACTAACAACCTGAATTCAGGGTTCAATAAATCAATCAATCGATCAATATTAGTATGCTCAAGGATCTGCACATCGAAAAATATTTAATTTCTCTCCTGTAAATATCACATCTAATAAAAACAGTCATCACTATTAGCCACCTGTAATCTGCGAAAGAAGAAATACCCACGACAGACGAGTGTTTAGTATTAACAAAAAGTAGGACTTGTCATACAAGAGTTGACTTGATTGTGAACATTTCAGCCCTCATTACATGGAATTAACCTTTTTGGCGTAAGTGGCGGAGTTGGACATAGGGACTCGGAAGGGAATTCAGCAGGACTCACATACTGTAGGCTTCATGCTTACCTTCAATTCGCCAAAGAGCCGATCAATGTCGCCTTGTACAATCCCCTGAGGAAGATTTCCAACATATGCGATGAATGGTGCCTGTCGTGGTTCATCGCTCAGCGCATACCCCCCGCCTCCTCGAAATCGACTATTATATTCCCTGTAATAAAGTACAGTAATTGATATCTCAATTTATAGCTACCAGTTTATGATTTATTTTTAAACCCCGTATCATGTCACGTCCCACTCAGTCCATCTCTCTTGAGTATAAATTGACGGTAGTGGAAGCGTGTGCGCCCTACTACTCAGGTAGGGCGCACACGCTACGTAGCGTATGCGCCCTACCAGCTTTTTTTGATAGGGCGCATACGCTACCACGGATTGGTAGCGTATGCGCCCTACCTCACCTCTTAGTTCTTATTCCTTTCTTGGCTATTTGAATGGTAATTATTTGAGTAGAATAGACCAAGTTTAGAGAATATTCAAAATTCAAAATATTATTCAAAAGCTTTAAAACTACCCTGCTATTTCACAAACCATGACAAAGTAGAAAAAACACAAGCGTAGAATGAAACCAAGGTTTGAGGTACTCTAAATATTCAAAATTCAAAATGTTTTTCAAATGCATTAAAACTATTACACAAACTATGACAAATGACAAAGAATATGTACTAACTTAAGTCTAATTCATTTCTCAGTTCCAGTTCAATTTTACAGGATTCATTGCTTAAGAAATTACCTATGTCATTTTTAGTGACGCTGATATTTGTACCTTTATGTTGTCAGTTGTTCATTTTCGAAGTTTATACAACTCGTACCTGCGCTTATCACAGTATCAATTGTGAACCAGACAACATTTTTAGTTGTCTTTTCAATTTTCAATGCCTAGTACATAATTATGCTTTGTCATAGTTTGTGTAGTAGTTTCAATGCTTATTTGAATAATATTTTGAATTTTGAATATTTAATAATTATGGTTCCATTCTACGCTTGTGTTTGTTCTACTTGGTCATAGTTTGTGTAATAGCAGGATAGTTTTAGTTTTAAAGCTTAGTTGAATAATATTTCGAATTTTGAATATCTAGAACAACTCTAACCTTGGTCTATTTTATTCAAATAATTACCATTCAAATAGCCAACAAAGGAATATGAACTAAGAGGTGAGGTAGGGCGCATACGCTACCAACGCGTGGTAGCGTATGCGCCCTACCAAAAAAAGCAGGTAGGGCGCATACGCTACGTAGCGTGTGCGCCCTACCTGAGCGGTAGGGCGCACACGCTTCCACTACCAAATTGACTACACCGAATCCACGAATGCCAATTTAATGATTTTCGTTTTATTAAAACTGCGAGTCACATTTCTTTAACTGAAGAACACGTGAAATCAAGAGTTCTTCCGTATTTTTTTTTCAAAACAATATTTTTGCTAAGAAATCGAGGACAGATAAAATAATCCCAAAGTACTGGAGTTAGATTACTTACAGTACGGCGTTCATTCTTCCTTTTCGCTCAAGAATATTACGATTAATGGACACCACACGTTTTACAATTCGCAGAATTCAACTTTATTCTCAAGTGTCTAGTAATTTGAATTTTGTCGCCTGCTTTGAATTTGGTACGCCATAAACTTTTGCCTTTATAAAGGACAGTCGGCAGTAGCCGCGTAGTTCTATGTTCACAAACTGGCCAACTTTCCATTGGCTACAAGACACAACACAACACATACATATTCATACATTTCACTGAGTGGAGTCGACCTTCCTTGCTGCACACGATGGGGCATGATGCGCCACGCGCTATTCAAGGCAGAGCAGTAGAGCAGACGAACTTATGATATGCACCTCAACCATTATTATAAAGCTGGACCAAATCCAGGATTACGGAATTAGCCACTTGCATTATTGAAATTTCCCTTGCGTCTGAAACCTGCGAATCGTTGGGAAATTCGAATTTTACACACAAGTACATGGGGCCTGACTGATGACGATGTTACCTAAAGCTCTCCCGGATGACCTATAAGTTGTATGATTAAAAATTTGCACTTACCGCATGACCTGAACGATTATCTAACTAATGAGTCAAAGATCGGTGATCAGTGTCATCAATGAGACGTGGGAGACTCAAACTCCCGAAGGCCTCCCGTTTCAATGCAAAACTATGAGGGGGGAATATTTGCACAATTGAAGGCAATATTGTTAGACGATACACATTGACATTACATGCAGGAGTCTGGCCAATCTGAAATTATGGTTTCAGCAGCGCTTAGAAATCTCATGCAACTTCAAAATTAAAAAAAATCATTGCAAAAGGTCATTTAAATTATTTACCAATATCAGAATTTGGTTTATTGCAATTTTAAAGTACCTAAAAGTATTTCAAGGGTTCGTCAAAGTCATGATATTCTCGAAGCAAAAAAAAAAATCGATTCTTATATCCAATTATTTCGATTCTTTTTTTTTTTTTTTTTATTGTTTCGTTTTTATTTTCGTTTTTTAAATTGTCCTTTCATGATATAGTTAATGAAGTATCGTTTTTTGTACTCTACTTCTTAATTAAATTAATTGATAGTTGGTGAATTACTAAGTAACGTATCATGTATTGTATTAGTTAATTTAAGAAAGAGGTAGAAAATCGCAAAGAGCAATAGACTAAATTTAAGTAAACAATTTTAGATTTCCTAGCCGGTTAATTGAATTAGATTGAACGATTCGCGGTGATACGTAAATATTATGAAGAACCTTGAGAGTAGAGTTTTATCACGCCTAACGTATTGCCAAAGATTGCAAAGTACTTATTTGAATTACACGTACTTACATATCTCTGGCGTCTTTACTACAAACTCGTAATTTAAGGCTTGTACGATCCAAATTGGCTACGCTCGGCAGGAAATTGACGTTTAACACCACAAGATTTAAACATATTTTTTAATTTGTTTGTTTTGATTTTTTTAAATGTTTGATTTTTATCAAAAAATCATATTCAGCCAGAACAGATTCCTTCACGTTCACCGTCTACGATCTTCGTTCAATTTGGCATTATGATCCCCCCTCATAGTTTTGGATTGAAAAGGGAAGCCTTCGGGAGCCTCTCCCTCGTTTCATTGATGACACTGACCACCGATCTTTGGTTTATTAGTGGAAAATCGTTCAGGCTATGTGTTAAGTGTAAATTTTTAATCATAGAATTTAAATATCATCTGGGAGAGCTTTAGGCAACGGGTGTGATTTAACAGGGCAATAATAAAAATGAAAAGGCAATAGAATTAAATGAAAAGGCTTTTGGGGAACACCTAACGTAAAGGGAGCGTATATGCCTTTTTATTTAATTTTAATGCCTTTTCATTTTTATAATTGCTCGTTTAAATTATCCCCTTAGACGAGGCAACACCTACGTCAGTCTTTTCCCATGCACTTGTGTGTAAAATTTGAATTTCCCAACGATTCGCAGGTTTCAGACGCAAGGGAAATTTCAATATGCAAGTGGCTAATACCTTAAAGATTGTGCTGCAAAAAGTTTAATTGCAATCTAAGGAATTTTTTAAATTGTCATAGAATCTCGAATCAGTATATATGTGGTATATATCTTAAGCTTTTATATGACTATTATTGAAAGAAAAAAAATATCTGTGACATAATATCAAGAGACATTCGTCAAACCTCAAAACGTTTGGGACAGACCTTGTTTATCAAAACTTCCATGAAGGAGTGGGGTTTTGGCGAAAAATTTAAAATCTGGGGGTGGTCAAACAAAGGAATCGTGAATTTTTCACCGCTTCGCACTGAATTTAAATTTACACGAATAATTTAATTCATATTTTCAAAACCTGATTGTCTCATCTTTGCACAAATCGAACGAAGAATGTTAAAGGATTCGGATACCAGTATGCAACTTGTCGACATAATAATATTCAGAGTTATTATTGTGAGAAATAAAAAAATGCAAAACAAACAGTCCAAGAGGTGGAAAAGAACCCTGGATTCGTTCGGGTCGCTGAAGCCAGAGCTATTTTGAAGCCTCTGTGATCCTCAATGATCCAGACCTCGTTCAGTTCTCAAGTCAGAATCTTGAAGTATTTTGCTGCTCTGAAATAGAAGGACCCCGAAATTGGTTCAGCTTTTAGGAAAGTAGGATAATATTGAGGTCCTGTCCTCATTTCCATAATCTGGGGCATTTGAGCTTGTGCGCCTGAATGACCCAAAAGTTCATGGATCCGTGTTCCACAACAGTCTGGGAATTTCCAGGTCTTTACGTCGCTGAAGGACCCAAAGATTCGTTTCACGTTGCAGAGTCTGGAAATGTTCGGGCCTCAGCCTCGCCGAACGTTCAGATTTCAGAATCTAGAAATTTTGAGGCCTTTGAAGTACGGAAGCACTCAAAAATTCTTTCAGATTTCACTTTCAGAAATCAGGGAGTTTCGATTTTGAGGACTTAAAGCGGAGAACCACTCAAAAATTCGTTGAAATTTCAGGTTAAGTGATCTTGAGGTCTTTGAAGTATGGAAGCACTCAAAAATTCTTTCAGATTTCACTTTCAGAAATCAGGGAGTTTCGATTTTGAGGATTTAAAGCGGAGAACCACTCAAAAATTCGATGCAGGTTAAGATTTTGAGGTCTTCAAGTGCGGAAGCACTCAAAAATTCATTCAAACTTCAGAATCTGGAAATTGTGAAGTCTTTGAGTCACTGAAGCACAAAGAAAGCCGTTAAAATTCCAAAGCCTGAGAATTTTGAGGTCT
>JAQFXZ010000252.1:0-23914 GCA_034694025.1 Ceratophysella scotica | reverse complement strand
TCAAATTACCAACAGGTCATAGCAAGGTATCATAGGTCAAACTGATACCGAATCGTAGATCGGAGTATTCGCTCGTAAACTATAAAACCAAAGCAATTTGAAAAACGAAAAACAATCAAGAAAATTCAACACGCTGATTTTTTAAACTTCAAAATTTTGCCAAGTCTAATTTTCCGCAATTTGATACTGCCAAAAATATGTTTACCTTAAAAATAAATTTGGATATAATGAAAGTCTTTCTCCATGTTGAGTGGTGGTTCAATTTAATTAATAGAATTCTATGAGAGAATACTTGAGATTCTACTGAAAACATGAAAATCGAAAAAAACTTATGTAATATAATTAAATATCAAAAAACCTCAGGATTTGGAAGATTGAAAAGAATTTTCGTAGGCAGAACTCGTCCCGTATCCCAAGTGCATTATTCAAAGAGTTTCAAGGAGATCAGAGTGAATCTTTTGCTTTCACTCCAAATATGTGTCTACGTTATTCTCATGCAAGTTGGGCTGCCATCGCGAATCTTATTTGAATTTGTCTGGAGTAAAATGTCACCTGCTTAAAATGATATAAAATTCAATTTTCATTATTTCATGCAATAGTCCTTTCATTCCTTTCAATTTCAATTGTCAATTATTTTTTTCAAATCATTCTATTTGACTGCAGCAATTGAATATTCAAGTTATACACGAATGAATGATACCTATCTCAAACAAGGGGTTTCACTTGAAACTTTCTCATTAAAAGATTCAGAATTCTGGAATCTTCCCAAGTTTACCAAGTTACTCAATATTTTACGTAGCCAGATATGCGGGTGTGCTGCTTGGTATCTACATGCTGAATGGAATTCTAAACAGTAACACCGGCCTTCTCGATTCTTCAGCTGTCAAAACTTGAGTGGAAAGTTTTTCTTTAATACTAAAAAGAGGGATGAAGCAGTTCTGTGAATTTTAAACAAGAAGTTGAAATATAGGTTATGTTTGATGCGATTTAGCTGGAACCATCTGACGGAAGCGATGAATCAATCAAACAATGATCCACTTCGTAAGGAAAGGGTATGCCACGGCCACGAGCATCCCTGGTGTGGCCACTTTTTCGAGTTCATTTATTGTTTAGTCTACTTTGTTTTTATCTGGAGTGAAATTGAATTTGCATGCAAGAAAGTAATAGAATCATTGTTGACAGAGTTGCAGCCGCCGGGCATCAGTACTGAAGAGCAAACCGGTACGACACACTCGTGTGCTCTGAATTTACATCTGCATTTGACTGCAAACATACGATTTGTACATAAAAATAAACTTTCCCAGAAAATTCCGTGCCAAGTGCCATCTCAAAACTTATTTGTTTGTTTTTATGACTTTTGTCATTTTGTGGATTTTTCGTTTTCTGCATCACCGAAGTTGGAATTAAAAGTTGAAGGCGAATGCCCTTCACAAAAACGTTATCCATAAGCAGGTAAGTATCTAAGAATCGTAAGTCCAAATACTTACTGAATTGGAAATAAATACTTTGAAGATCGAGGATCCAGGATCCAGGCCAGGGTTCAACATCCTGCTAAGCAAATCTTTGTCTTAAGCGAGAACGAGATATATGTAGTACTGTATAAAATAAAATTGCAGCAGTCCAAAAATAAAGCTTGTGATTTGCTTTCACTTTGCTCCAGGATAACGGAAGAAGCTTTTATTTTCAGTACACTTTGAAAAATAGAAGTAGCTTATTTGAGATCATTTTCCAATTTTTTTAAAATATGGAAGGAATTTATAACTTATTACATTACCATTGCTCTGATATTGCACCATTGAGCACGGGCATAATATTGAAAAACATACAAGAAACAGGATGTGTTAAGTTGAACGTAGGTACTAGATTTTTTTAAATTTTCGAAAAACTAGTTGAAATTCGTTTGAGCAAATCCTAAAACAATATTTATTTTTTATCAATTAACTAGTTAAATATGTACGATCAAACCAGGTTACGAATTTTTCTGATTTTTTAACCTGCCTGAAAACAATTTTCGATAATTAATAAGTCAAAACTGGATATTTCTGCGCATTGACATAAAGTTTTACAGATTTTTCGATCCCCGCACAGTTGGGTGAAAACTAGTGTGGCGAAATTTCGAATTTTTGTTATATTTTTGCTACTTTTTGCCTAATTTTTTTGCCTAACCTAATCCAATCTAAACTATCTTAATTTAACCTAACCAGACGAAGTTTCTGTTTTGTCGAAGTGACCATGTTTTATTTGTAAAAATTCCCAAAAATTTCACACCACTTAGAACTAATTTTTAGTAGTTTTTGAAAACCTAAAAGCGGCTGTATGTATTGTATACCTTGTGTACTTATGCAAATTTTGAAAGAAAGATGAAATGTATGCACGGCAGGTTCAAAAGTGCACGTGAACCTTGAACATCCAACCGGTTATACTCGAACTGCAGCTAAATGCGTCGTGTCGTAATACAAGCGTGTCATATAAGCAAAACAAACACAGGAAAGGCGTTTCAACTTGCAAAGCTTGTTGTGTAAACTTGCATCATGTATTCATATGATTGTTCGAATCGTATCGTATCGTAATCCCTCTGTCACATACGAATGTGACACATGGCTCGCTCACTAGCTCACCACTGCATCAGAGCGTATCTCGTTAGTCAGGCTTTTGGATCCTTTATGTTTTATGCATGACTGGATGAAAGCATGATCAGCTGAAACGCTGAGACATTGCAATATACATAACACTGTCTTCATAGCATACGACGACACAGTTAAGCTTTAATGGTCTCTTTTGCCTCCTATTTTACTGTGATAGTAAAATAACACGTAAAATAAAATCATAATGTGGAGATGAAGGACAGGAAGATGAGTGATGATGAGGCCTAATTCCTTTGGAATTCGGAAGCATATGTGTGAGAGATGTCATAAATGACCGGTTCATCAACTTCATAAGCAATAATCCGTGTAAGTCATTAATTCCGGTAATGTTTTCAGTAGTTTTAACGGTCCTGTTCCCCATGATTGAAAATTAATAGCTTCTGCAGTTAAATTTTTTGCTGTAATCTGGTAAACTGAGTGCATTTGCAGAATTCAGGCCCAAGGACGCCCTAAATCCGGTTTCTTGTTGAGTTCCGGCATTTCACGATTTATGATAGAGCAGTGCGCCACCACGCCGCCGCCGCCGGTTTAGTTTCATACAAATGCTTGCCGCCGCCGATAACGGTATCGCCGTTTAGTTTACAACCAAACAAAATATATTTTTCCTTGCTTGAGAAAAATGCGTGCTACTTCTTCAAGCTAAACCAAATCCAATCATGATAGCCATGTTACCTCTAGTGATGCCTCCGTGTAGTTTTCTTTCCATTTTCCCAATACAGTTAGGTTAGGTTTTTGGAAAAGCGGCAGACTTTAATTATTTTGATATATTTTACACTTAAACCTAACCCAATCAAACCTAAAGTAGGATGAATTTAATTGAACTTAATCACACATCATGGGAGGCTACAATGAGGATGGTCGTAGAAGGCGACAATGGCCGTGTAGGTGACAATTGTTTCGATTTCTTTTTAGACCTAATCTAACCTAACCTAACCTGATCTATCGTACATTAATTAAACCAAACTCCATGGGAGGTAACAATGACATGTAGCTGGAGGTGACAACAGGCTCAGAACACTGGGAAGCAACACTTGAGGCAACATATCGTAGGATGGAACTTTGCTTATATCAACTGGATTGTTAAATTCGTGAAATTTTAAATAATTTCAAAGTTAAGGACAATTCACGCCGCCGATTTCGTCGCCACAGAAGAAATCGGCTTAAAATCGGCGCATCGCCGCCGCCGGGTCCAAATCTGCCAAATCATGCCACCGCCATTTGCAGCTTTGGCGCAGAGCTCTAATTCACGATCTGTCATAAACTGAAAAATGAAAAAAACGACCAAGTTTAATGCATTTCCTCAAATGCCGAAACGGATTATGGGTATGGAAAAAAATTCGAACTAAATATTGTGCTGAGTGAATCGTAACTTCAGGCTTCACACAATAATGGAAGGGCGTCGGGCTTTTATGGCTATATGTTTAGGAGGCATTGAATTAATGACGTTTTTATGCATTTATTGATCCATTCAAAGACCGTGTAATATTCTCATCTAAAGGTTACGCAAGAGCGTTTCTCCTAAAGATCACTTGAAGGGTATTGGATTGGAAGGCAGGAGGAATTTCAATGGTTCATAAGAATATAGAATATAGGCAAAGATACAGTGTCGTAGACTTGTAAAGCATTGCGTAATGCGTATCGTAAACTGAGCTGATTATCGTTAATGGTATGGGCTAGGTGCTATAGTCGGACCGCGAATTGGTGGCTATTCATAAAGGGTTAGTACTTATTTGACAGGCTTCAGCCTGAAGTCAAGAATTTCACTAAATCTCAAATAATCGCTGTTGGCAAACGGCAAGTCCTTTTATCAACACTGGTTTAGCTTAGCTGAACAACAGGCAAGCTTAGCTTAAGAATTTTAATCTTCTATATCTTAAATCTCTATTAAATTTTTATTACCTTAAATAACTATTTGTGTAACATAACTTTCACTTGAAATTCAGTGTTTCATTTAATGCTCAATAGATTAGATATAAATCATAAATATATAATTACTGATGTCAATTAATTTTTGGAAATTCAAGGTGGTCTGCAGATTTCTGGCACGATTAAATTTTAAAGAATTTTGTTGCATGATATGAAGAGCCGAAGATCTTTAAATAAAGTTTTATTGAAAATACAATACATTAAGCTATCTATTTAATTTTCTCCGATTGATACAAGAGATTTAGGATGGTTTTTCAAATTTTCTAAAAATATTGAACATATGTTCAAAAAAAGACGCAATCAAAACTTGAATTAATGGCTCACTAACAGATAATTTGCCCCTACCAAATTCTTTCACGGTTTATGACACCTATGTAAGTTCATTCCATCAAATTTTCATTAAATGTCGCATATGCTAAGACAATTTGTTCATTGAAATTGACCATGTCAACGTAAGGTTAATATTATCAATTTCTTTTTTAAAAAATTAAAAAATTCCTAGATTTACTTAAAAATCTCAAATTTCCAGTGCTTTTTAGTAATGAATGCTGAGTTTTTAATATTATTTTGAGAATTACAAAAAAAAAATGACCTTACTCGATTTCCGAAATCAAGAAAAAATCCATAGCTATTTCTATGATCGACTAAATTGCGTTTAATTTGAACTCGTCCCTTTGGTTCTGGTTGTAAAATTTTTCAAAGAGGGAACCATTCCATTCTCGTGCACACCCCGTTTATGCTTAAACCACGTGAACGCATGTGTATTCAGTAGGTTCTATTTCCGATTTTCAATTTCCACTTTGAATCATTACAGCTAACAACCTTACATATATATGTACAAAAATTGACAAGCAAAGTATGCTAAATTTGAACAGCCTTTCATCTCCACTTTAAGCCGTAGAGAATTTTCAAAGAGAATCTGGAAACGAAAATACTTGCAATTTGCGATGCGTCGCATAGACTCATTTATAATACACCCAAAGGGATGACAGTAGAAAGTTCTTAAATTGATCTCTTGGTAATACGATCAGACGAGGAGTCTCTTAAGCCCAATGTCTTCTTCGATATACTTCTCCTAAGCTATGCATGAACAAGACTTGAATCGCCGCATATTGCCCAGGCCATGTTATATACATATTACAAAGAGTATTGAGTCTGAATCTAGTCTTTTAGTCTCACGCCGCCGCCCAGCCAATTCCCAAGATGCAAAAAAGTTGAAATTGAGAGAAAGTGAGAAATGGGAGATTTATCTCTGCCTTGACATTCATGAAACGGATGTCTCTCCAAATTTGAACTTTGAACCTAGTAAGCCTTACGTCGATGTTGGATCCTTGATTCGCAACGATCTTCCTCATGTACGTAATCCATTCAAGATTCAAGATTTGTGAAACTTTTGAACTGAGTCAGAGGGATTAAGATTAGAACAAAAGATAGGAACCGCAGCAAGGGGCAAGGAGCACAAGTTTTCACGAAATATGAGATTGCTTTATTGATTGGATGAAATCTTAGACTCAAATGCCTTTTCTAGGTTAAGAGCGCCATTGTTAGCAGTCAGGGGCAGCCCAGCATGGACCAATTATGCATTGATGAATGCATCGTTGGACTTAATGTATAGTATAATGCTATTCTAACGTGAGGTAATATCCATTTTCACTAAAATTTAATAATTGGCGCTTCTTTGTCAGATCTCTTATGTTGTCTGATGCGTGAGCGTGAGCGTAATGGTCATTAGTTATTTGATTTCTGTACAATATCTGTATGGAAACTACATACAATATCTGTCGGCTACATAACTGAACCGAGACAGATTTAGTTTTTCAATTAACGCCTGCTAAAATTAATGATAACCTTCAAGGATACATGAACCACGTGTAAGTCGGTGATAATTATACTGAATCTGACCTATAGCGGCTTGGCGTCGTGTGGACTAGGAACCTAATTCAATATCCGGAGCGTCAGAGCGGCTTCTCGAAAGCTGCTAGCTGCTACAGCATTCATTCGTGATCGTACATAAAGACAAAGAAGCCGGTGTAATTCTTAATTCAATTTCCATTGGCTTAAGTTCATTGAGAATATTTAAGGTCAGTTTTAATGGAAATAAGGTCAAATATAGTATATGCAGTTTATAGTCAATTTGAACATACTGTATGTAGCCTAGTTCAATTTCCAGTCGAAAAAATAGGGAGGGAGGATCAAAGACCAATGTTTAATTTTCAATTTGTAATAGGTACTTTAGTGCAAATTAAGCCAATTCTAATGGTGCGTTTAAACATAAAGATTCTATATTTTTATGATAATTTATAGGACAAATCACTCTTTAAATGACAGTAATAGTCAATTATAAAGGGAAATAGTCATTTTGAGTAGAATTTAAACAAACGTTTTTCAAATAAGTCAATTGACTAAATCACCACAAAAATCAAAAATTGAATTAACATTGGGTTAAATTAGGTCGTATTGCAGTAACTTTTGGAAGATGTTTAAAAGTAACATTTTGTGTGTCACGAACACGAATGAACGAGATACACCCCAAAAACCTTTATCCAATTTTTGAAATGGCCGCCTTAGTTCAAATGAGGTCAAAAATAATCAATTTTAGGTGGATTTAAATTATTTTTTTTAGCTTAGATGACAGGGGAAATCTCCTTAATTCATTGTGTGCAAAAATTATTACCTAAAACAGCCGCTATTATATTGAATTTAAGTATAAACGCTTGTTCTATAATTAAATCAATTTGGTAGACAATAAATCATTAAAAACCACAGAAAATACTTCATTGATCAAAAGTTAAAAATTTAATTTATTTTGCGAATTTAAATATTAGCGATTTTTGGTTTATGTTGATTGACAAGACAAACCGCCGATGATCACTTCGGCTTCGGTTGTAGGCATTCAAACTCTTCCTCATAATAAAATTTTATTTTAAACACAAGCATCCTATATCCCATTTCCAACAGGAAACTTTAAAAAACACGACCCACTAAGGACACCGACTGCAGTATGCTGAACAAGATTAAGACAGGCACTCAAAATAATTACAGAATCGTGATTCCTTGTCTATTGTACTGTAGCGAAAAAAAAAGATGAGCCGAAGGTACTGAAAGGATTGAATTAAGCCGTCCTAATTTGTAAGAGATGTTCATATGCTGAAATGCTGGATTAAATCCACAGAAATCATATGCAAGCACCAACGGCGGAAGAAGATTCATGGTGAATGTGCAGATTAGTTTTTATTACATAGTACAGCCTACGCTCCCTTCTAGAGACAGTTATCGTCTTCGAGCTAAAGTTAAGGTTATATACCTCCTGTTCCCTGTTCCTCTAATTAGCAAGATTTAATTCCCATTATTGTAAGACGACAGACATCAGACGTATAAAGAAATGGCTGGCTTCGGCGGTTCGAGCTCACATTTTCTGCCTTGTTGAAGCGGTGTACCGTGTTTTGCCGTTTAACCTAACGTGTGCTGCTAAACACGTGGTCCTTTTTACACATGCGATTTAGGAATCTTACATTTGTATACGTCAAATTTTTTTAAAAATAATTTTGATTTGTAAATCTTGCAGCTTTTCTATTAGCAAAAATATACGTCCTGCTCAAGGTTAAAGCGACAAGGGGGAAAAGCCAGTCCCGGTCCCGGTTGGCTTATTTTTTCCTGGCTTATAAAAGGGATTTTAATCCTTGCGCATGCGCAGAAAGGACTGGATTATAAGCCAAATGAGAAATAATCCAGATTTAGATTATAGTCAAAGTATTTGAAAACCCCTACTGTGCCAATTTGGAAAAACTGCACAATTGTGTCAACATAATACAATAAACTTAGAAAAACCTCAAAAACTCTTAAATCTACTTCAAAAATCTCAAACAATCAATTCAGAAAGTTCAAACCCGCTTTTAGTAATCGGCTAAATTTTCAAAAAGACCATCTTGCCAAGTGCCAAGATTCATATTTCGGATGTCATAAAAAAGGAGATAGACATGGGGAAAGTATGTGTTTTATTACGCCTCGACCTTAGAAATGCTTTTCCTTCTGTACACAGGGAAAGATTATTGCAGAAAATGAAAATTAAATATAAAATATCTGACTTTTGGCTAAGAAACTACTTAACAGACACTGAAGCAATTTGTCGACATTAGCGGAACTTTCTCAGAACAAAGAAGTAGCTTAATTGGTCTAGTTCAAGGTAGTGTAATTGGTGGACCTCTTTTTACGTATTTTATTAATGACCTAGCTGACGTAATAGAGATTGCAGTACCTGAAAAATTCGTGGATGACACCAATCTTGTATACTCTGATTATATTCAGAATAAGTTAAGCTTAATCAACAAAATTGAAAACGAACTTCGAAAAGTCAACCACTGGGTCAACAACAATGCATTAGCTCTAAATACAAATAAAACAAAAATGATTGTAATTTCAACACCAACCCGAACCAAACAAATTGGTAACCTTGATGTCGTATTCAACGGTTGTACTATACAACAATGTTATAATTTGAAATGCCTTGGTCTGGTTATTGACAACAATTTCACCTGGAATGATTTCTATTGAAAACCTACTTGTGCTATGCCATGCGTTAATTTTATCTGTAGTAAACTACATGTCTACAATTTGGTGTACTGCTTCAAAAAAAAACTTAAAGGTTATTGAGAGAGTAATTAGGAGTCTAGCTCGACTAAATGTAAATGTAAATATGTAAATACTACTAAAATGTAAATATGATAGTGTAGCTTATGTTGTGTCCAATGACCTAAAATGGCTTTTCCCGGAAGAACTCAGTGTCTATAACAGCATGTGTATTATGTATAATCTTTACAAAGGTAACCGAATCGAATGTTTCAGTAATTATTTCAGGTTAAGAAGTGAAGTGCATCGATATCCTACATCTAGTTCAACCAATGTCGCATGTGATCTTTTTCCTAAAACAAGTTTCGGTTATGCTACTTTCTACTATCGAGCAATTGTTATGTGGAACAAAGTGCCTAGTGCAATAAAAGATGCACAATCAATGAGTATATTCAAAAAAAAAACTAAAACTACATTTGCTCAATTGTCAAAATGATAAGTTAAAAATCGGACAATAGTGCGTTTTCATGCTCCAGTAAACTTATTGTTATGTTATAAGTTATCGTTGTGTTCAAATTCAAAAGTATTTTCAAAAGGTTACATGCATGTTACCATAAACCCCAGCTATGGGTAGGTCTCACGTATTTTCATGTCTGTAATGTTTGCTGTACTTACAAAGTGATGAATAAATAAATAAAATATAAGTCTTTTGGGGTTTCGGGCAATTTTTAAATTACAAACAGTTTTACTGGGACAAAATTATCAGCGTTGATAAATTATACCTGTTTTGCATATACTTTCACTCAGTGTTAATATATATAATTATTTCTCAAAATTCAAGGAATTGCTTTTAATACAAACTCAAAGCTGTGTCGAATTTTAGTAAATAAGCGAAAATTGGAATTCTGCCTAAAATCGGGTTACAGACCGGCACATAAAAACACGCCGTTGAGCATAAGTCCCTACAGGTCTAAAAATGAGCGTCTTTTCATTCATTCTTCTTCAAGTAACAATAAAAAGTAATGTTAGCTTCTGTCCGAGTCTTCAGTCTTTCCCATTGTTTTCTACATTACAACGATCACTCAGCTTAAAGTTGCATACCTTTTCTCATTTTCGCTAATTACAAACGGAACGCTATGTGGGTCACGTGTGAAGAATACTCAAGACTTTCCATGAGTTTTTGTGGATTTCTGTTTAATTAAGTAATCGACAGTATTAGATACACCAACAGACAATTTGAAATCTATGCAAAAGTACAACAGCACTATACTTCTACCTTGGGAAAGGGATGTAATTTGAGTACTGCAAACATGTTGCAATGAGTGCACACGGTAAATATAGTTGATAATTAGCCAATATTAAGCTGCAGGGTCTAATTACCTGGTAACGACACCGATGAAGTCCCCAGGCATGAAGTTCACAGTATCTGACTCGGAAGGAAACCGGAGTTTTCTCTAGTGCGGGGTACTTCCATTGCAAGGACGCCATCCGAAACCCGGCCTCACCTTCCAAATGATTTATTGCTAAAATAAATCACAAACAAAATTATTATAAGCAAGGCAAGCCGTTGAATTCAATGTTACCTATATCCTATATCAAGTTCATCGCGAAATCAAGTTTGCTTAGGAATGCCGCGCATAGTATTCTTTTACAATTCGCTTTATAACAAATATTTGCCATGTTGCGATTGCAGCGCGCGAGCACTGGTCAGAGGAACAAATATTTGTAAAATGTTTGCGAATTTGGAGAGTACTCGCCTAGTATTTGGAGATTTTATTCTCTTGAGCACGAATTTTGTAAGGCGAATAATTTCGAATATTTTGAGAATATATGCACGAACTTCTGTATCGCCCATTTGCCTGTGACCTTGAATTCTAGCAATTTTTATGCAAAAATTCGCAGAATCCTTAATTTTGTTTATAACTATCTTTGATGTTTTTGTCCAATAAAAAATGTTATTGAGTTTGACCAGAACAATCATTTTAACTTGTTTTGTAAATGTAGACGTAAGAAATGGATTTGGGCAAACTTTAACAAAAAAAAAACTGCAAGAATTTATGTACACATTTTAGACACAAGGGATCAGACAATCACTCCTATGCTACATTGCGGTTAGATTGTTGTTTTAAATATAGACCTTAAATAACTCAAAATATGAAACGATAGGATCTAAAAACCATCAAAATTCTCCTTTACTTTTTTTGAATTTTCACTGCACGTAGGCCCAATCCATCTAACCTTAGAAAACCGATGATCAGTTTTTATAATGTTCAATTTTCAATGATCGTTTGAGAACAATTTGTTTGTTGGTTGCCTTAATACGTTGGAACTGCAAAATTTGACCTTAAATTAATCCAAGGATCGCAAAAACGTAGTGTTGCCTATTCTGGTCAAATTGTTTTGGTTTGTTTTGGTTTGGTTTTGGTTTCAGAATTAGTGGTTTGGTTTGGTTTGGTTTGGTTTTTGAATTTGGTTTCAGAAAAAGTGTATTGCGATAATTCTGCGTGTTGCTATTTTGAAAATGTGTTGACCACACATTTTCAAAATAGCAACACGCAGAATTATCGCAATACACTTTTTCTACAGGAAGCACGGACAATCCCTGAACTATAAATAGCGCATGGAATAAACCCGATATCTATGTCAATTTTAGATTTCCGGCAAGTTGCTTTCTAAATATAGGCCAAATCATCCAGTAAATTTGATACCTTGACTGATTGCAATTTTTTTAAACGTTTATCATGTACTTCTATATACGTGTTGTTGGTGTTATTCTAGCCCAAGTTCAAGGGAGTAAGTGTGAGGCACGTGCTCTAATTCTGAAACCAAAACAAACAAGTTTTCGTAGTATTCTGGCGGAGTCTGGAGCACTAATTAAGTAGATTGAGTGACAAGCTCTTGGAGCTCTATGCGGTTCCAAAGAAGTGCTAGTTGACATCTACGTCTCCAGACAACTTTCTTGTTGATGACAAATGACCTACATTGAAGTGTTGAGGGAATCTTCATGAGATACACAAAGTTACACAAGACTCAGAGCTCAAGTTGAATTCTGTCTTTCTTAATTAGGTTTCAAGTTGTTGCACTTCAAATATAAGCTTAAGGAATCAAGTGTTGAAAATAATTCTGTTCAGCTCGGTCCACACGCATTCATTTCAATATTCAAAACTTTGAGTCAAGTATTGGTTTCTTTGATTTCAATTCAGTAGGAAATGTTTCACAGAGATTCCAAAACTGTTAACATTCTGAGAAGTTAGGGCTATGGCAGTAACAATGACGCAGAAGTAGTAATTATGCAATAGAAAATGATAAGCGGACATATGGTAAAGCTCAGAGTAGTACTGAATATCCAAGTATTCAAATATTCAATGATCCTCTCAAACGCCACTTCTTTGTCTTCCTTCCTATTCCTGATTTAGTGAAAATATATTCTCTGACGACTGAAGGACTTATGCTCTGACAGTCTGAATCTGAGGCCGTGTACAATATAGGTATATGATATAAAGCCGTTGCCACTTGCCTCCGAGGAAATGGGAATACATAAATCAGATCCATGATTCTACGTAAATTCCTACCTAGCAGTTTTCTTTATTACGTGATACGTGATGCAACTACTGAAACTTCCAGCAAGCAGCGGCTAGCTATTTATTTGTTGCAATCTGTTTCAATTTTTAATCATTGGAAAAATAGTTTCTTCTCCTACCAAATCATATTGTTTAGGTTTTAAATTTGTAATCTAATGTAGCTGTTGCGGTTTTAAGCGTTGTGGTTTTCACTTTGCGGTGTGTAACATTTCGGTGGTTTGTGTTATTTTGAAGTTTTTTTTTTTGCGTCGGCGTTAAACTTTTTCATTTATAAATCTTGGTGTTTAATTTTTTGGTAATTTACTTTGTCGCCGTAAATCTTTCCGTTTTTTTGTGGCGCTTCCAATACTGCAGTGCTCAATGATTTGGCCTAACATAGACGCTAAGATAACAGATGTAGCAGTTGCTAGTTTCGAAGAGATTTTTAAATGGCGGTGATTTAATTTACTAAAGCCGTGCCCGCGGGTATGATCGGAATTAATTGAACTCGCATAATATTCAAATATTGCTGATTTTTAAGAAGTACTATACATATGGATGCAACGAATTGTCGAACCGCCGCCAGCCTGGCAAATCCTGGATCCAAAGCCCAGTTTAGAGGACTTTCTCCAACAATCATTAGCGTAAAAGGAAACTGGATAATGGATATAGAAGAATCATAATCTGACATACTTGAAATTGTCTGTGAAATTCTAAAAAATGGTATTAGGCAAAGAGCAACGAGGATCCATTTGGTCCAAATTCCTTGAAAGTTGTGGAGGCTGGGATTAAGTCGGCTCCTACCGTTTTCCCACATCTTCCGCTTCTTGTGCGTACTTCTTAATCCCACCTACAGCGATGTAGCACAGCCGTTTAGACTTAAGCTCAACGTCTGAAAGTACAAAATTTATTCAAATTATAATAGCATCAATAGTACATTACATACATACTAAGCTTAATACAGATCATTCCCACGATTGCCCGAATGGAATGAGTGTATCTTTCTCTACCATAGATGGGCAAAGTTGTCGCCTTCACACTCACGAAGCCTTCTCGAAGGCATGAACGCTACGGATTTAGCCTTCAATCTTCGCCTTCGCTTTCACGACCAAAAAACATATGCCTTTGACTTCGACTTCACGACTAAAGAAACAGATGTCTTCGAGTCTTCGCCTTCGTCTTCACGACCAAAAAATAGATGCCTTCGCCTTGGCCTTCACGACTAAAAAAAACAGATGTCTTCCTCTTCGCTTTCACGACCAAAAAATAGATGCCTTCGCCTTGGCCTTCACGACTAAAAAAACAGATGTCTTCGCCTTCGCTTTCACGACCAAAAAATAGATGCCTTCGCACTCGCCTTCGTGAAGGCGAAGGCGAAATCAAACTACCCATCTGCGGTGTTGACTTTGCACGTAGCTGAGCGAATGACATAGGCAAAGTTGTCGCCTTCGGACTCAAGAAGCCTTCACGAAGGCATTAAGGCTAAGGATTTAGCCTTTAGGGTTAGCCTTTGCCATAAAAAACAGTTGCCTTCACACTCGCTTTCGTGAAGACGAAGGCAAATCCCCACCTATGTTCTCTACTATTTCTGCTCTTTGTTTCAGTGAAGAGAAAAAGTTTCCAAACTCAGTGATGCATTAAATGGAACGATGCTGAATCTACGGATTTTGAACTTTGTCATTGAAGAATTTTTTGAGAAAAGGTCAAGCTGATTCTCATCATTCGGCTCGTAACGAGATTACATTGAATTCTATCTCCATTGTATGCTAGAACACACACGCTCTCTAATGGCATTGAGATCCCCAAAGATTTGCAATAGCACAATGCTACTATAGGCAATTTACATTAGAATAGTTGACAATTTGACTTGATTTCATCAAAATCTTGAATCTTGTTACTATTTTCGTGTAGCATCACATACCATGCCCACCCATGGAATGGACAATGGACACGAGTTGCCGAAATCCTTGAACTCGAACCTTAACCCATGTACGGAAGAGTAATTCTGCACATGCTACGCGAGTCTTGATTCAAAATTGAAATAACATCAGAAGACAACAATAACAAGCATATTCTACCAAAAAACTGCGTAATTATTTTACGCTATGTTCTTCTGCACATCTTAACGCACGCATGAACTCAGATAGGACGCACATCTTGTCATTTCTGTGGAATACAGATCCGTTGGTGCCGCGCAAATTAGATTTGGATCCCTTCATTTTCCTAATGAGATTTCTGTTAAAAGGGAACCGAAATGAACATGAAACTAATTGGAGCTTATGTCTTTTGTACATCATTTCCGGAAACAAGAGTCGCATGTCATTTTACACTCTTGTTGCTATTAGTAAAGCAGGATTCCAGGAACAGCCGCGAACCTTTACAGAATTTCCACATATATTTTCAGCTAATGAGCTGACGTCAAATTAAGGAAAATACAGTCATAGTTCATGATAAATATGTCGTGTAAAAGGAGAACAAGAGAAATCGAATTTAAGTTACGTTTGATTGAAATTTTTACAAATGAGAGGAGCTCTCGGATTTCTCCAGATTTTTGCAAATTTTCACTTTTGTTTTGGCCATTAGACTATACGTAAAATGACAGCTCGATTATAGTGTTATAACGAAATGCTATTGACATCTGATATCTATCGCGGCATTCTTCATTCACTTAAGATATGGACTTTGCTTGGCTTCTATGTCCACCGCCAATAATTATGTTGCTAAATTTAGGATTAGAAATAGAAATGACGTAAATACTAGACGAATATATTGCATATTTGCGATAATTGAGAATTGAGAATGAAGCTGGGCCTCTAATTAGGTGTAATACGACATTAATTTACTGACGCTTAGAACATGGAAACGCTTTGATGTCTTTTAACGCCCACCCCACACGCCTTAATACTGTTGGCTACTGGTGATATAGCGAAAGGTTATTGACATTCTTATATTTCATTCATTCAGAATTTAGGGCAATTGTAAAATTAGGAAGGTAGGATAAATTCTAAACAGTATCTAGATACATGATGAAAAGTTTTAGAAACTTATTGAGCGCATCGTCAAAAATACAGGTCAACAAGTATCAGGAAGTTTTCCAAACAATTTTGATTTGGGGAGCCCCACGAACTTTATTTTTTGATTTTTTGTCAGAGAAGCACTAAGGAAGAAAATAGTCGAATACTTGTGTCATGAAGTTTGCATGCACCACAGTTTTTTTGTACGACTACTTGTACTTGTATGTACAATTAATGCCCCTACAATTTCAGCTTTATCTTAAGTGGCCAGTAGATAATTTTAAAATTCAATGTTTAGTAAAACAATATAACACGTATTTTGTTAGTTCATGCTTTGAAATAGGCTATTTACTAATATTTGCTCATTCTGTGGAATTGAATAAAAAAAATAAACACGCTTCCTTGTATGCATAGTTCTTAGATTTCCACAAAAGATATACCAGGCATAATCATTAGCCAGTTTCATGTCCAGGAAGAGCTGAGAGCTTTCATTATCATTACTTACGAGCGATAAACGAATTTAATTCTCCCTTCCTCCACATCCACGTGTTATTATTTTCGCATTGATACTGTGACACCCTGGCTGTTTAATACGATGAGTTGCCAACTTATTTTTTAAGCCAGGTCTCTTTTACCAGTTCATACGGTTTATTATACAGTGATGCGCTAGCAGTATTGCTACACAGAAAATGGCGAAATTGACCTTGGAAAATATCCACATAGGGGAAACTAAACCAGGAGACGTGAGTCATTGGATCACAATCAATTTCAATTAAATGCTACATTTATTTCAGAGTCTTTACTTAATTTTCGAACACGTAAAAAAAGAGCAATGCATGTGTAATTTTTAACGGGTTTTTATGGGCGCTAAACTCGAATTTGACATCAAAACATTGAAGGGATTAACGCACAATACGCTTAACTAGTTGTCAATTAGTTTAATCTCCAATTTTAAGACAAGTGAACTTCGTTTTCCTTAAATTAAACAAGCATTTGGTCGGATTGCACCAACCAGGTACAATGAGAGCATTAATTCTTGCAAAAATTAGCACGACAAATACAAATCAAGCTCTGCCGCCTCTCACCTATCCATACAAAACACTTTTCGACGAGCAACACGAGAAATGCCAGTCCCAGCATGGCTCAACATATAATAAAGATTGAAAGTATTTTCCAATCCGCCGTGTTAAACTGAGCAGGCAATAATTCCGCATATCCATCCAGTTCCAGCTGTCTATAGTGCTTAAAATTTCTGACGAACGCCGTATACTTCCTGAACATATATATTAATCCTGCTTCAAAAATTGTCGCACAAGTTTCGATCATTCGGACAGCGGACAATCCTGCAAAGAGATGCACCATCTCTTTGGTACTACAAGTATCACGAACCGTGTGGCATTTTCGGCCATACGAGTGTGGCATGTGAGTTTTTAGGCTGAAATAATCAGTGGAAGCAACTGCTAAATTGCATAAAGAGAGCAAGTGAGTAGTTTGCCAAGCCTCTGACCTTTTTTTCAATCGCACCAGGATTAAGCTAGATGTTACGTTTCTGCGTTCACTATGTTTTCGCTTTTAAATATTTATCAATTCTCGAAACTGAGTCTTTCCGTTCTATAATACTGTAATCGTTCTCTATTAGCTCTTTGAGATTCTGGTAAATAATGATGGGAGGTTTAACGGTCAGGAAGCTAGACACCACTCCCTCGTAGCCATACGTGAATACAATGGTCGAGAGGATGAAGATCATAAGGACTTTGTTCTTTTTCAGAAACTTACACTCTTGACGCAGAAGAATCGCGTAGACTTCAAACCATTGACCTTTTAGTAAAACTAACCAGCTGAGCATAGAGAGTCCAAGGTAAACCCATGTCCGCTTGTCGAGCGGAACTACCCAGAAACTAAAATTAAACGCCTTTCTCTCCTCACGCTTCACGCAGTACACAAATTTAGTGATTTGAATATCATGGACAAACGTTTTGGGGGAATTTTCCGCCGGAAAGGGGTTAAATTCAGTACGTGCAAATATATTCAAAAATGTCACTGCCTTGAAACGCTTTGGCACATTGTGTAGATAGTAAATAAATGCTACATTGGCAGGTTCCACATATATGGTAAGTACTCAAATTAGGGTGCAATCCAATGTTTCCGACCAAAATGTGTTCTTCAGAACAGCTCATTAACTCTGCGCTTGCTGCGTTAAGTTGTTCAGCTAGTCTGCGACAATTTTTATAGTCAGTAAGCATTTGGCCAGAACGACGACTAAGCACAACTAAAACTGGTGAGAAAAAATTAGATTTGAATTTATCCGCGATTATTCTCATTTCATGTAGACTTAATAAATTAGTGGAGATATGTACTAACACTCCATCTTCACAGCTCATACAGACAAGATGGGCCGAATTCAACGTTGAAGAATCCGGCGACAAGCTCAGACTATAAATATCAAGGACAAAAGGTCGTGGGAGAAGAAAGTCCTCGTCAATGGCCATTAGGCAGTGATTGTCAGTTCTCTGTAGCATTATTAGAATGTTACTGGTAGTACAGATTCGGGATCCGAAGACACTGAGCAAGAACTGCTGAAAGCATTGGGTAGTGACACGATGATGTTCACTGAGCACGGTTCCTCGTGGAAGGCCGGAAGGTTCGTCACCGAGACTGGCAAACGAGTTACATTGGACAATTTACCTGAAACCCCAGTCTTGGAAACTGTCCACAGAAGTTTTCCTTGATTTTGGATAAGGATTCGTTGGGTGAGGTCATTTGAGCGGATATCGGTTCCTGAGACGGAGTATACCAGGTTAAACGTACACTGCTCGTAGTTTGAAACGTTGAAATGCATGCCCACAGTGTGTTCTTTGAAGAGGAGAATTCTGAGAAAAATCGAGTACCTATGTGATAAGTTTCATTTTGACGTTATTTTTAAGTCATTTGTTCTAGAATTTCAAAATGGCAGAAACTTGATTTGAATACGGGGGATGTTACAAGGATTGGGACGATTTTTAAAACACTGGTTTGTCACCCACCGCTCGCCCTGTCGTGGTCGGTGTTATTTGACGATATGACTTGATGAGCGCGATATTACTGGTCCCCAGTGTTTTATATCTACTCGAAGAAAATATACTATTCATATAATTTCTGGCGTGACAAAAAGAAAAGTTACAGAATCTAGTCTAGTCGATATCCCAAGTGGAAGCCGTAGAATATAAGATTTTAGTTGACACAAGATGTTTATATAATATGCATATTACAGATATGGCACGAGTATTGTTCTTACTTCGATTTTTCGAAAGACACTATCTACGACTTTTTTTTTACGGCTATCAAAGCTGGAAATCCTGTGATGTAGTACAAGGATAATGTGAATTTTAATGTATGCCGAGTTTGGGTTTGCCCTGGGAATGACTTTGCAAGCTTATCCAGTTGAGTTAATTAACAATCCAGTTATTCTATAGTTCCAGCCAAAAAGCGCGACAGCAAAACGCGCGACGCCGAAAAGTGCGACAGAAAAAAGCGCGACACTCGGATAACCACATATTTGCTGTCGCGCTTTTCGGTGTCTTAATTTTGTTTGTCGCGCTTTTTGCCTGATACGTTATCTTAGTGCATTTACGTTTAAGATCCCTATTTTCATGAAATCAAAATTTTAAAGCTGTTATAGAAAAAGGCACACAAACACTAGCGTTTCTGAAGCTCAGAATTTGAGCTGTTGACACATACAACCAAGCCATGTAGAAAACCCGATGTTTACTTACTTTATGACTTTATCCTTCTAATTTGCCTTTGTGGAAAATGAGCTCATTTGTTGCGAAATGCAAATGTTTACAAACGAGGCTTCACACTCACTTCACTGCTGTTTATGAATGTACTCGACCCTTCTTGTCTGGGAACAAATCAGCACTAATATTTATTTACATTTCCCATAGTAGTTTGCATTTGTAAAGCATCTCATTCGTTCTCATTACAATACAACTGTAGTGCACAAATTATGAGCTCAAGGAAATTAAGTAGAAAATATGAAAATGTGTAATTTAGATATGGATGAGCTTGTTTGGTTGGAGTTGGAGGCATAATCTCAAAAAGTATGCAATTGCACATTGCACCATCGTGCTTTTGCATTTACCATTAATGTCATTAGGCTACGGACCACAGAACCACAAAAAGAAATCTGTCAAATCATTACTCTCAAGCACCAAGTTGATTGTGAATTGTGAATTGGGATATTTGTATTTTTTGAACTTGGTTTGGGTTTTTTTTGGTATTTTCCTGTACTTTTCAGATAGGAGGGCTCTAGAGCATGACAGGAATCATCGTCTTTGTGTAAGAGAAGTTCTGATTTCTTACAACAGTAAATGTCCTGATTTCGATATTGTGACTCCCTATCCCTATTATGAGTTGGCTGAGTAAAGTAGTTCCAATTCCAAGGAAACTTGATTATCGGGCAGACAGGGATGGAACATTTATGACAGGACAGAAGAAACAGCAAGCAAAACTCATAATAGCTAATGGATCTTCCTTCCTTCCCAAATCTGCACAGGAGAGTGCTTGGAGGTCTGCTAGCTAGGTAGTGACGTGTCACGTGTCAGTGGCTGATTAGGATCAACTTCAAAGGGTATTAGAGAATGCTTCGCTTTGTACTTTGCAAATTGAACAATATTAAATCCCTAGTAGCCTAATTTAGTCACAACCTAAAAGGTATGGCTTTTTATAATTAAGCGGGTAACAGCAGGATTGCAGTAGCGCCAGTAGCCAGGTTTTTTTTTACGTTCAAAATCGAACAGTCCCCCTAAGATGGCGCTACGTCTCCAGAGCAGTTTTTCATTTTACACAATCATAGCGGGGGCTCGGATGATGTAACCACACCCGGCTGACCCACGTGTCCGTTTTGAGTAAAGTATTTGGGTGCCTCTTCCCGATATAAAATAACAGCAGCAGGATTACCCAAACAAACCGACTCTCCCAAATCCCAAATCAAGAACTTCACTTACGCCCGCCACTCAATTTTAGCAGTTTCCAAGACAACCACCAGATTTGTACAAAACAAATTCGATAATTAATTACGGAACAAAGCAACTTTGAGGCTAAACATTTTGCACATTCCATCAAATCCCAATCCATATCAATCGTATATTAAACTAGGTCGCCCATAATCAGTGCTAAGCACTGATCTGTGTAATTAATTGAATTTGCCAATAATATTCCGTTAAAATCTTGGTTAAAATAGATTTCCCACTAAACTAAACTCAAACTCACTTGCATATATGCATCACAAATCACAACACAGATTGATATACGCAGCAGATACACCTATGTATTGTGTAGGATAAGATTGCCAGAATTAAATGGAGATGCTGGGTTGCCATGGCAACGGGGCGCTGCCATGCATCCAAATATAATAAATCCAAATAAACCAATCAAGGACGGAGAAGTACATACACACAATAACATATGAGTCAGGCTACGTCGTTATTTAAGGAGATTTCCCGCGTTCACCCTATTCGCCAAACCTAAAAACTTTTGAGACAGCCCTCGCATACTGCCAAAAAGCGATAAAATAAATCTAAGTGGGCAGCTTGAGATTATGTCCAATATTCAAACGAACCTCGAGCATAAGGTCGTTCCGGCCTAAGCTGAAGGAACTATTGTTATACCTCCAACAAAGTTTAAGTAAGTAGTCCTCGAAAAAAGAAGCATAACAAAAAACCAAATTGAGATTGAGTTAAGTGGGGCAGGAAAATAAAAAAAGGAACTTTTTGGGGAGGATCCTGTTAGCTAGATTGTAGATTGAAAGGAGCAAACTTGACGCTCCAAAGGATTTCCTTTATTCAGACGGAGAGGCTAATAGAGCCAAACTTAAAGTGCATGACATAATTCCTCGTCTCGTAAGCCTGAGCTGAAGAGACGAATAATCATCTCACCATCTCAAGACTCAAGTAACCCATTTACCTGCTTCTCGAAACATTTAACTCGATCTTTTTATTAGGGCTGGATTTGATGAGTGGCCTCTTGACGCAATGGCACAACCTCAGGTTTACATTGTACAAATCCCAAGTCGTCTGACAGCCTACGCTTGGCTAAAGCTATGCCTTCAAATTATTCAATGTTTTCAGATTACGTGAATGAAACCGGCTCATCTTCAGTTTCATCACTCATTAAGCCGTAATCGTAAATCTTTGGTCATACCGGTATTTGTAGCACATGTTGCCAACGCCAACATAATTCAGTGCTAACTAAGACATTACGAAGAACTGATTTTGATTTTGTGAAATGGTGCGAAATTCGCTACCGTAAAAGCAAACTTGCTACGATCAGCCCACTGAACAACCCAAGCGTGCAATTTCGATTTCTTTAGATAATTAAAGACCAAGTTTACAACTTTTCGGAAATTAATTGAATTTCCCCATTGTGTTGAGATAGTCGGCTAAGGCTAGCCTGTGCCTGTACAATAAAACTCTACGTGAAACTATTCCAAACTTCTGAGAAAATGCTTCTTCTTAGAATTCAAGCTTGAGTATATGGGCCTGACATTATTGCAGAGGGCAGGGGCACGCAGACTAAAGGTTGGAGACAATGGGGAGTTTATATTGAAAAATTCTCGTCGTTTCATCCCTTTTTCAGGTTCAACGTTCACGTCTGTCTGTCACGTACACGTCAATTTCTAGAGCGAGTGCTTCCCTCCCGACTGGCACAGAGTTGAAGATTGGCATTCATCCTGAGTGGGAGGCTTGTTGCATGTATAGACAATAACGTTGTCTGTTGTCGTTTCTGAAAAGTAAAATCTTCCCACGCCATTTTATTATATTTGAATGAAATTGGAGAAAATAAGGAAAAGCCCAGCCATATATTCTATTCCACTTTTTTCCTTATTTACTTTATGCTTATTGAAATTGAACTGAAAGCTATTGTGTACTGTGCAGTGCACTACTGTGGTTTCTGCTGTCAAGTACAGAGTCTGCAAAACTTCAGCAAAGAAACTGGTTTGTTTTCAATTGTGAACACTCACAAGCACAAGTCTTGTTTTTCAACCGGAAGACGAAACTGACACTTGCACTGATCGTGAGTTCCGTTCACTCAATACCTGCATTGGAGCTGCATCAAAGATAACATTATTATGGGCTACTTCAAAGTAAATAGTGGGTACCTGCATCCTGCATCAGAGACAACAAGCGAAATGACCATTTTCATAATTCATAATGGTCGGCTTCAGCTTCATTGTGAAGCAGACTAAAAGTCGTTATCGTGTTTGATAAAGCAGAGAGGTAAAACAAAGACGACAAAAGATTCTCTAGGCGAAGATGAGCGTTTGATGTTCAATCTTAAGCGATACTTAAATAACTGGCACATCATGCTGAAGTTGTTGAAAAGGGATAGGGCAAGTACCAGGTGGATGGGGCGTGTATTGACGCCTTCCGCCTTCTTGCCGCATTTTACCAAACAATTGCTTCGAAGTTCTAATTTCATAATAACACCCATTGTCGTTAGTTAATGCCACTTGTCACATTCGATTAAAGATTCTGATGTTGAGTGATGGAAGTGTTTTCACAATTGCTGCGTTCTATTAGCGCAGGTTATAGTGTTAAATATTAAGACAAGTGGTTTCCAATTTGAAACTATTGACTTCTGTCGTATTTTTAAATATTTACCAGAATTTTGCCATTTATTCTAAATCGTAACCTGGCCTAATAGAATGTGACAGTGACACTAATACGCTTTAGTTCTTAAATGCATTCTAAAGGGGAACCACTTGTCACAATATTTAGCATTATGATTTATCTTCTAACCTGTTAAATTCCGGCAATTGTGACAGCCACTATCAAAGTATGTAAATGTGACAAGTGGTATCCCGTAAAAATGCGATACTTTCTTAATTTCAAGTACTATCATCTATAAGGAAAGCTACTTGTCGCATTACTTGCCTCAACTAAATAGAGTTCGACGTGACAAGTGGTAGTCATTAAGACATATAAAATCCATGTTGTTAAATTGTGTTTTCCTGTGAGAAGCGACTTGCCGCATTATTTAGCATAAGGAATTCAACGAGCCTTAACTAATCAAATGTGCTAAGTAATATCCCATAAAATACAATGCGTTCTGAGGTTCAAAAATTACCATCAGGAAAGTTGCTTGCCACATTATTACAGGCATAGCCTGTATATGTATTCGTTTTGTGTGATGTAGTAGTAGTAGTAGTAGTAGTCGGATGTGC
>JAQFXZ010000251.1:0-23927 GCA_034694025.1 Ceratophysella scotica | reverse complement strand
CGGGTATCCTATATTATGGCCAATTTGGGCCAGCTACGGGTGTCAAAATCATGATCTCGGGTCGGGTCGGTTCGGGTTCAATCCCTACCTTGAATGATCCATAAAAGAGTTTCTCCTATTTTTCCAGTCGATGTCTTCCGTATATCCAGCGAGTAAATTGCACAAGTGGGTTTTGGCTCCCGTTGTGGCGGAGGACTCGGGGAAGCCGGGTGAAATGGGTCGAGCGGTGAAACTCTCTGCTGCCATGGAACGCCTCGCGACGGATAAGTTCAAACTCAATCAGTTCAACGTACTCGCCTCTGACGCCACTTCTCTGAATCGATCGCTTCCAGATGTACGACTTGCCGGGTAAGCACTGCTAGAGTAAAGTAAATAAAATATAATCATAGATCATACGCAATCCTCTCCAATACGCGAAACTGAATTCGAAGAACAGAAAGCAGAATCGATTTGTATATTGGTCGAATGGATGTCAATGAATGAATTACTCACCTCGACAAATGCTGCATTAGTATTGAGTGTCTGAATTGTGATTTTAGTTGGGAGGCCTGATGAATGTGTTTATAATATTTATTTTGTGAACCAGGTGCAAGTCGAAGTCCTACCCACCCCGTCTTCCTGACACATCAATTATTATAGTTTTCCACAATGAGGCCTGGTCAACACTGCTCAGAACGGTCCACTCAGTCATCAACCGGTCTCCAAGAGCCCTGCTCAATGAGATTATCATGGTGGACGATGCTTCGGAACGAGATTTTTTGGGAAAGGAACTTGAAGACTACATTTCGAAGCTCCCAGTGCCGGTTCGTCTCTTTAGGACGGGCAAACGGTCAGGCCTCATTCGAGCCAGACTCCTGGGTGCCAAAAATGCAAGGGTTAGTTGGAAATAGTGAATAGTTATGGATTTTCCGTACAGAGCATGATTAAAAAATCCAGCTCTATTTGTTCTTCAGGGCTCAATTCTTACTTTTCTCGACGCCCATTGCGAGTGCACGGAAGGTTGGCTTGAGCCCTTATTGACTGAGATTGCAGAGGATCGGAAGTCAGTCGTCTGCCCAATCATTGACGTCATTTCGGACAATAATTTTGAGTACGTTACTGCGTCGGATATGACTTGGGGAGGCTTCAACTGGAAGCTGAATTTCCGATGGTAAAGAACGCGATATTTATGAATCTTCGAAGTCTGCCGTTGTCATTTTAAGTTATATCTGTTTTCTTCTGTGCACTCACGCAGGTACCGAGTCCCGCAGCGAGAGATGGAGCGACGGGGAGGTGATCGAACTCTTCCACTTTTAACGCCAACGATGGCCGGCGGCCTGTTTTCTATTGACAGAGACTACTTCTATGAGATTGGGTCGTATGATACCGGTAAGTCAAACATATTCAAAATTGCGTCACTTTGAGACTGTCTATGCCCTAACATGAATGATTTTAGGTATGGACATTTGGGGCGGAGAGAATCTCGAAATGTCATTCCGGGTGAGTCAAATATACAGTAAAAACATTTTTACTGGAAAATTGAATTTTAAATAATTAGTAACTAACGATTGTCAACGTAATTTAAAACCTGAGTCTGAAGTTTTGTTTGAAATATCGCGATGTCCGAATGACCTCTTGCTGGTTCCTAACCGACTAATTCTTGTAAGCACAGGTTTGGCAATGTGGAGGTCTACTTAAGATTGCTACATGTAGCCACGTGGGCCACGTGTTTAGGGACAAGTCACCATATACGTAATCCAAATATCAATCAATGAATCAGACTATGCAGGAGTCAAAAATCTAATTTCCTCTCGTCGTCATGTATAGTTTTCCGGGAGGAGTGTCCAAAATCATTCTGCATAACACGGCGCGGGTCGCTTCAGTTTGGTTGGACGATTGGAAACATTTTTATTTTGAAATGAGTCCAGGTTAACTTTTATTTTGTTCTGTTCTTATACAATTACTCTCATTTGCATTCATCCAACTCTGTTCTGTTTCTCGAAGAAGCCAATCTCAGCAGCTCACTAATTGCTCTACTAATGTACTCTGCATTTTGTGTTGTCCCTTCTGCCTTTGCTTTGTTCGTTTGTGTTCCGTTCGTTTCGTTTAGTTCTCTTGAAGTTCAGGGTGCGTCTATTGCATGGCATTTGTGCTCAAATGAAATCGTGACCTTCGCTAGGTCGAAGCTCAGCTATTAGCTCGCATTACAAATTCCAAGTCGCCGCTTCAAGCGAAATTTCTGAGGTTACAACAGCCGCCCAGATGCCATACTTTTCGCTATTGCTGTATTTTATTAAGAATTTGGACGGTTGTGTTGTAACATTGGGTTTAGGTGTGGATGTGTGGGGGTCGACTGGTGATTACGCCATGCTCTCGCGTGGGTCACGTGTTCAGGAAAACGACACCGTACAGTTTTCCGGGTGGGACGTCTCACATAGTGGACAAGAATAATGGACGTTTGGCAGCAGTTTGGTTGGATGAGTGGCGCTCATTCTACTTTGCCATGTTCCCAGGTCTCAGTTCACTAACATTTACGCACTACCCGCACTTGGCAAGCCCAATTGCACCCCATTCGTCACGCCCGCACGGTAGTGCATGTCACATGTCACGGAATATTGATCCACACTCGTCAAGCCTTCATCTTCATTTAGTTATGCTACTTCAGCGCATGATAAACTTTACATTTTAATTGTTGACCTGCCAGCAAAATCTTTAGTTTCCAGCTATTTCTCCGTTATTTTAACGACTTCGTTAAAGCACATAATGTTCAATGGCAAGTTTGCCAATTTCTTGAATTGAGTTACCTATCGCAAGGCACCAATAATGTGATCGGATTTTACTGCTAATTTTGAACGATTTTGGTTCGAAGTTTATATCAAAACACATGTGAGTTGTGAAGGAAGTGTGTCGTTTTCACAAAACGTGTTCATCCTAAAAGATCGCATCTATTTCGAGCGCCGTGATATGAGTTCAGAGTTGAACAAGCCTGAAGCCTGCACTTTGCCTTTACTTTAGCAATAATGCATAAATATACAATACTCTACCCAAACCCAAATTGCTCTGCTTCCATATAAATTGTAGTTGAAGAGCTTCTGATTGATTCGCTGTACAATTTGCTTGTTGCTTGCTTCGGAAATGAATGCAAATAATAAATACCTCTGAAGCTGAACTTTAGAACTTTTGACTAAAATGTTGATATCAATGAAAATCCAGGTGCGAGGAACGTTGACATCGGCGACGTGTCTGACCGCTTGTCACTAAGGAAGAGGCTGGAGTGTAAGAGCTTCAAATGGTATTTGGAGAACGTGTACCCCGAGTCCCCCATGCCTCTCGACTACTTTCATCTGGGTGAGATCCGGAACGAAGACTCTCAGTATTGTCTGGACACGATGGGTCGGAAGAGCGGAGAACTGCTCGGCATGGGATACTGTCATGGTTTAGGTGGCAATCAGGTCAGTCAAGTCTGCGGTTGGTAGCCACGTAAAGTTAAACTGATTTTCTGATGGATGTGTGGGTAATTCGGATGTTCGACCCTTCGCTGCTTGAAAATAACTCAGACTGCAACTGTTTCTCTTTTCAGGTCTTTGCGTACACGAAACGGCAACAAGTGATGTCAGATGACAATTGTTTGGACTCAACGGGCTCTACTTCTGGGGGCGTGAAGCTTGTACGATGTCATGGTCTGGGCGGAAATCAAGCCTGGCACTACAATCCCACGTCCAGAAGTCTGAAGCACATGTCAAGTGGGAAGTGTCTGAGCAAGCCCTCGAAACCCGACCTCACGTCCCCCGTGCTGTCCACCTGCGACTCTTCCCCAGCTCAAGAGTGGATCATGGAGTCCAAGTTCAAGTGGCAGGCTCAGTCATGAGACGCTCTCTTCGTAAAATCAGCAATCAATTATATTTATCTTACAATTAGTACGCCGCATCATTTAGGAGTAGTGTGAAATCAGGAGGAAGTCACAGTTCGTTCATCTTAAATATTCTGCGACATGTCCGATTGGAGTCGTAGCTTTCAAATGAATGGTCTTTGTAAATTATAACTTCGAATTACGATTTTTAATTTGTCATGGTTTACTCAAGATTCCACACCGCTCTTTTCTGAAGTGAGCAGAATTTGCAATCGTTACTCAGGAGTAATTGGACGAGATCCAATTAAGCCATGTGGAAGTGGTCGGTGTGTTTTGTGGTGCCCAGCGGAAACAGTTAATATTGGCACTCTGCCTGAATCTTGTTGGGATGAGTCATATCGGCATATCTACCAATTCTTCCATAATTACAACTATCAATGAAACCAGTTAGGGATTCGCAAGACTTAGTCCGGGAGACCTATCGTTAAGTAGTTAGTACTCGTGTATCTACTCAAAGACCAGAATAGTTCAGCATCTCCGATGGTGACTTTCGAATATGGAAGATTTTCTGCATAAAATACGCATGTGATGAGCAATGAGCACTTCTTCGATATCTTGAGTCCGCATCCCACATTCCGCATTTTGAACTATTCCAGTCGATGTTTGGACACAGTTAAATAGGCGTACAGTGTACAGGATGGAACTGCTCAGAACGAGTGTGGAGTGTGCGAACTGATGCGGAGAGCAGCTTCATCCTGTCCGTTGTGTACTTTATATCATAATCGTCATAATCAGCAACGTAACATTCCAGAAGTGACATGTCATTCTTACTATTCCAACATTACGAATCATTATCGTTACATTTACTTACTTACCCATTCAAGGTGATATCACATATCGAACAGAAACTTGTTCTCTATTTATGACCTCTGTGTTGTTATCCCTCTATTGTTATTAGTGCCTAGGAAGGAGTATCTATTTATCCATTCTCTTATCCCAGTTTTAACATTATACTATTTAAAACACAATCAGTTAAGGACTCGTACTTGTACTTATATTTATTGCAACTGATTTAAGATTCTAGTTAGTGCTAACTAGATTATAGATTATAGACTGGAGTCATGTCCCAATTCCAATGCAAACGAGAATATAAATACAATAAAATAAAATATAGAACAATGACTTCAAGGTTTATAAGAAAGTGAAATGCCTGTTGTAGGTGAGTTCCACCGCAGATCGCAGTACAGTATTGTTGGAGAAAGAATGCATTCATTAGCTGTGCATGAAATAAGCAGCAGCGTCCGCAAAAGTCAATTCCTTTAAAAAAAAAACAATCAGCTTGAGCAGTATATCAAAATATCAAACAAATCACGATTTTGAAACTGATTTCCTTTTGACATTTCTTTAGAGTGTTAGCATTAAATAACCTGCAACCCTGGAATCTGGCATAAATCTAAATACGATGCTTTTTTTTTAATGGAATTAATTTGATTTCTAAATTTTTTTTAAATGACATTATGTCTTTATTTTTTACGGCTGGCATTTGTGCTTTACCAAATCAAAAAATAGATATACGGTTAGGTCATCCACATGGTCCATCCACCATCCACAAATGCGTTTCAATTACTGACATATCGAAAATTATTTGACTACAATACTATTGGAGCTAGCGAATACTTTGTCAAAGAACACCATAGCTGATGAGAATAATGCTGTATGCATGTGCCGATTGTTTCACGGTTTTCCAATTTGAATGCTAAGCTTAGAATGTTTTCGCATTTCTTTGAAAAGGGAAAAGTGAAATGAAAGCTTTTATGGTCAATTGAGTGACTGACAATGACTCCAAGTCATATCTCCCCATTCACTCTTCACCCCGACCAACGCCAATGTGTCGTTGTGGAATAATCCATAGGATTCGTGGATATTCGGAGTCTTTGTTTCTGAGTTTGGTCCTTAGATCATTAATATGAGGTCCAGGGCGAGTATGAGAACCTGGAAGGCCGTGCTCGTGACATCCTTGGGTTGGTTCACCGTCATTCTCCTGTTCCTGTACGACCTGGAAAGACCCTGTTCTGACCGTCAGGAAGCGCTTGCGGGAGCTGCAGGTCACCAGCAGCCAGGGGAGCTTGGAGCTAACCAGCATGAAGCTCCATTTCCCAATAGTAGTTTAAAGCTGAGCCCCCTTCGCCAGAAAGGGGTGCCAACAAAAAAGGTGACCAAGGAAGCTCGGAAGACTGTTTCAACTACACCTGCACCCGTAAGGCTCCATATTCTATTCATTTGATGTTTACAAATGACTTCATCAGTTGGAATCTCTTTTCAAAGCTAGTTCATTCCTGGACCCAGTCAGCAATAAGAACAATCCAAAAATCCAAATTTGCTAATTCTGAATTCACCATATCTTTACGAACGAATTATGAACATTGTACATTTTCTTCGCTTTCCAGTCCACTTCTACCATGTATCCAGCTGGAATGCTGCACAGATGGGTTCTGCCTCCAGTTGTTCCAGAAACTTTGGGAGGAGCCGGTGAGCAGGGTAACGCTGTGGCCTTTGGACCAGACCACGAAAAAACCGTCAAGGAAAAGTTCAAACTTCATCAGTTCAATATCATGGCCTCCGACGTGATTTCACTTAATCGCTCCCTCCCTGATTACAGATATGCAGCGTGAGACCCCGTACATATATTTTGATTGCCAACAATTTTGTTTCTACCTAAAATCTGAAATGCATCCGATTGGAATTAGGTGCAAAGTGAAGCCGTATCCAACCTTCCTACCTGACACTTCAGTCATCATCGTGTTTCACAACGAGGCTTGGTCAACACTCCTGAGAACGGTTCACTCCGTTATCAACCGTTCTCCACGAGCTCTGCTCAAGGAAATCGTTCTGGTTGATGACTCATCCGAGTTTGCTCATTTGGGAAAGGATTTGGAGAACTATATTGTCCAGCTTCCCGTACCTGTTCGGCTGTTCAGGACGGAAGTGAGGTCGGGACTTATTCGAGCTCGATTGCTGGGTGCCAAGCATGCAACGGTGGGTTCATTTTCACGTTTTCGTTTCCGGTTTCCTTTACTGATATGCAAAACTGCAACTAATCGACTGGCAAATGACTAAACACGTGATTGATCAGGGTGCAGTATTGACATTTCTGGATGCTCATTGCGAATGTAGTGAAGGCTGGTTGGAACCGCTGCTGGCCGAGATAGCCAAAAACCGGAAGACAGTGGTTTGTCCGGTAATCGACGTCATTTCAGACAAGTCCTTCAAATATGTTCCCACCACGGACACAACGTGGGGTGGGTTCAGTTGGAAACTCGTCTTTCGATGGTTCGACTTCCGCTGTAATTATTGTGCTTATAAATGACGGCACTAGTTGAAAATAATTATAACACGGGTTTTTACGTTACACTTCCAAACTAGGTTTGAAATTCCTGACAGAGAAATAAGGCGTCGAGCGGGAGATCACACCGAGCCGCTCATGAGCCCAACGATGGCAGGTCAGAAATTAGAGAGGTTCCGTAACAACAACATCCTGATTACTGATTGTCTTGGTTCGCATTCAGGTGGGCTCTTCTCAATGGACAGGGAATACTTCTACGAGCTGGGCAGCTATGATATCAACATGGACATCTGGGGTGCAGAGAATCTAGAAATGTCCTTCAGGGTAATCCTCTATCGCTTCAAACGCTGAATGTCTTTAGCGGTTGCGTTAACTGTCGTTCAAGTCTTGAGATTCAAGAGTTTCTTATTTTAGCACAGATTTGGCAATGTGGAGGTACACTCAAAATCGTGACATGCAGCCATGTTGGTCATGTGTTTCGTGATGCTTCACCCTACAGGTAATCACTATCAACTTTTATGGGATCAAGGATCAGCCTTAGTTAATCTGGCATTTCGTTAACAGTTTTCCGGGTGGCGGAGCCGGGAAAGTGGTACTTCATAACTCTGTTCGGGTTGCGAACGTTTGGCTCGACGAGTACAAAGAATTCTACTTCGAAATGATGCCAGGTTGAGAACTGAAAAGCAATTTGAAGAATGAGACTTGAGAAGGATTGGCATGAGAATCATACATCTTTAATTGACAACTAAATCAATCAATAGTTAATTACTTTAATCACAATCTCATTTTTAATTGAGCATGGTGCTCCGAGTACTTATCAATTTCGACAGACTTGTGAATTCTGGTGAAGTGGGTCACTTAGGATTGAATTCCGCGTACTTACTCACTATTAACGTTTTGTGTAACTCTATGATCCGACTTGGTTCGCGGGTCTTGTAAATCATGGAATTCTTCTCATTCGTCACTGATCCCTGTCTCGAAATAAAATATATCTAAACTACGCCACTAACAATTATCTGACATGCTTGCTCAGATGCCAGAAAGATGGATGCTGGGGATGTTTCGGGCCGTGTTGCCTTGCGGAAGAAACTGGGTTGCAAGAGCTTTCACTGGTACCTGAAGAACATCTTCCCAGAGTCTCCCATGCTCATAGGCTACGACCACTTCGGTGAGATTCGAAACAAAGATTCCAAGACCTGTCTGGACTCCATGGGACACTCGAGCGGTGGGCTTATGGGGATCGGCCCATGTCACGGACAAGGCGGAAATCAGGTACCTGACTGAACATTTCTATTCATGCCTAACTTGGAACAGGATATTTCTTAATGAACCTGCTTCCAGATCTTCGTGTATACGAAGAAGATGGAAGTTATTTTCGATGACCTGTGCATGGACTCGACGGGCGGGGACACCGGGCTTGTGAAGCTCCTCGGCTGTCACGGAAAAGGAGGGAATCAGCTCTGGATTTATAACCAATCCACGCAAAGCATCAAGCACGCTATGAGCGGACTGTGTTTGAGCAAACCTACCCAAGGAAATCTCAAGTCTCCTGTGGTCACCAAATGTGACGGTTCGATTTTTCAGCAGTGGATCTTGAAGCCAAAGGCCAAAGCTCCACGATCTTAATAATTCGTCAAGTAAAACTCCGACAAGCTTCTATATGGCTCTCAAGAAGAGCGTTTCAACACAACTTTGTTTTTGTCAGGATACGATGGTCCTATATTCTTATTGAACTTAAGTGATTTTAAACTAGCTCTTAGTTACACATGATTGACTTTGTCAGATTTAAAGGGTATATTTACATTATAGAGTATGGCATGTCTCGCCTTTAATCTCTTGCCTAATATACTTTACTACAAACTACTTACCAGCCTTTATCCCAGCTAGTTTCAAATTCCTAGACGTCTCGGGCTTGTTCATGAGTGCGTCCTCAGAAATGGGCTGAATGACAGCACCTAGACGCGTGATGATCTTTGGCGTCGTCAGGCTCTTCATTGCCTTCTCAGGCAGCCAAGTTCGACCAACGGGAGCTCTGACCATTTTCTCAAAGTCCTTCACGCGAGAGTAGGGGAACGGAAGTTGTCGGACTTGATGAGCCTTCAGCTTCGCACTGCCGTCCTCGTTCAGAATCACATGGCTCAGATGGGCATCCTTCCGTGGAGCTTTGGCAGGCGCCTTCAGCACGAATCTGGTATTCATATTATAAAAACAAACTTTTCTAGCTGTATGAACCGAACAGGGCTTTGGAAACAGAGTTATTGTAAGTCACGCCACACCACTGACATATTTTATAATAATTTCAATTCAACACTCAATGTTTTGTTATGGAATTCCGATTACACAAAGACTTCGTAAAATGTTATACTCGGAATAATCACAAAACATCTCAATTCTACTACTATTCAATTCTATAACTATTGTGAGAAAGGTAGTTGCGGAATTCACATCTACCTCAAAAACTCACCTGTTTCTCTTCCGTTTGGACGGCTTCAAGTCCTTGCCACCCCATTCGCCCCATCCAGGCAAGCTGAGATCCACATCTTTGGGCTTCCCTGCCTCCACGATCTCCTCCTTCTGCTTCTGGAACTCTGCAATGACATCATCATCTTCGAAGGCCTCGGCAATATTCTGAATTTGATCACCATCTTCATCAAACTCCGCCTGTATTTGTGGTTAGAATTTGATTCAATATTAATAAAATTAACACGTCGTGAAATGCTATTGGGTTAATTGGGTTGAGCTTACCTGCTCCGCATGAACCTCCGACATATTGAATTTGGGTCCTTTCCCAATTTGGAGGTAGTCCGCCACATTGATGAGCGACACAGGTTTAGCGGGTGCTTTAGGTACGGAATCAAGTTCCTCAATTTTTCTTGATAAACTAGACGCTTCTCTTTGTCTCACCGACAAGAGGTCAACCGTTGAATTGTCTGAAGTTCCACCCTCGAAGTTGATTTCAGTATCGTCCACAGTTAAGTCCCGGATCTCGTCAATATCGCCGTCTTTGTTCTGTTTCACCATTGTCCTTGACCTTTCCCGGTTCTTCTTTCTCTTGACCGGAGGATTCAGGGACTCAGCAACTGGGGTCAGAGCTTTCAATTGAGTCGTGGCTTTCTGGATAATCCTGTCATGCGCACGACTGAGCATGTTATTCAGCGCTCCCTCGGTCAGCTCCAGCTCCTCAGTTGAGTCTTGGTCAAGGTCATCAACGGGTTTATGACTGCGTGAAATTGGTCTCACTTCCGGTTGGAGCTGAACAACTTTGGCTTGGACTGCGCTATCACTATCAGTGTCCAGAGTACCTAACTCTGACCCTTCGACTAGTTTTTTCCGCTTTTCAGCTTTCATCTTTTTCGAGGCCTTCTTCTTCAACTGATTTCTAAGCTTCTTCTTCTTTGGCGGAGCTTCCACTGCTAAAACAGGTTCTTGGACTTCGGCTCGTTGTCGCTCTGCCTCAGCTTCTTCTCGTTTCGAATTTCTCTCCTTCTTTGCATTGATCTCCGACCAGAGCTTCTTGTAGCCTGTGTAGTACAATTCCATCTTTTCCTTCTCAGCGTCGGACGGGTTGGCAAACCAGGGATTATTCAGTGAATTCTTGAGCAAGTCAGGCACGTCAAGGTCAACGTCATCTTCATCATCACTCGATTCCTACGTGAAACAAATGGCTATTGTAGTTTGTGAAAAATATGAAGTATCACGCGATTACGGTAGGGTTCAAGAAAGCGCTTTCTTCATGCATGTCTAGCTTAACTTAGATTCAAATCAAAGCGCACTACACACACATAGCATTCTGTATCCATAGTATTACAATACAAGCTTCGTTTTAGAATTCTGCTCGCTCGTCGTATCATTATCATGATCATGTACACTATTTATTAGAGTTGAGTGAGACACAACTTACGGCCACTTTGACAGTCAAGTCCCGACTAATCTTGAGTTGTTCCGAAAGTGCAACCCGGCTCTCTTTGTTGTACTTGGCCCGAACCGCCTGCATCTTGGCCCATTTCGACGTGTTCCTGTGCTTAAGACTCATTCGCTCCTGCACTCGTGCCTTGTCCAGTTCCTCCAACTTGAGCATGGCTGCTTCTGGGTCCTGTGGAGCATGATCGTCAAATTGAAAAGTATACCCAATTAATTTGTAGAAGTATCAGATATATCGCATTCGACTGTTTGACAATACGCATTACGCATTACAGTTTTAAGATAGTATTGAATCTTGAACCCAAAGTCTGGAAACGACCATTGTCCCAAATATGACACATGCAGATGAAAAGAATCATAAAATATATTCATTTATAAATGATTTTTTGTATTCAGCTTTCCGAGCATATTCAAAATAACAGAAAATTAAATACTGTATTTCAGCTAGGCTAGGTTATTTTATTATGCAGAAATTGGACTAACACTTTGTTAAAAATTAAAACCAAAACAGATTTAGTTTGGTACGCAAACCCTACTAACCCTAACCCTAAGTACAATACATCCAGTGGGGATTTCGATTTCGTAACAATTCTAAGTTTCTATGAATTTCTGAGAACTTGTTCTTCTGATCTAACTTCGTCGAAATCTAAGAATAAGGTAGAAATAAATTCAATTTAGTATGGAATGCGCGAATTCCTCTACCTTTTCCTGTAGCTCCTCAAACTCCTTCAATTGCTTACGAATCTTGTCTCTACGGAGGAGTCGATGATACTTTTTGCTCTTGATTTTGTTCCTCCGTTTGGCCTTGGCCATTTCGTAAGACTGAAGGGCTCTGAGACGGGAGAGTTCAGAGTGTTTCTCAAGAGCCTCTTCGATGTTCTTCACATATACTCCAGCCTCGGACTCCACTTCCGCCTTCCCGAAGATTTCCGCCTGTTTACGCTCAACATACTCGGGTCCATGAAGAATCTTGGCTATCTCCACTTCCAGTGGGGTCTGGGGCTGATGAACATATAAGCAGTTGAACCGAATTAGTTAATCACAAGGAATTTTGAAACAGAAAGAGCAAAGCACGATTCATGAAGTGCAAATATTTACCACGAAATCTTGGCTGGCATCTTTTGCCGTTGGTTTGCGAAGTTTCTTTCCAGCTTCCAGTGGAAAGACTAATTGCTCAGCGAGCCGATTGTGGTAGACGACTGAGTTCCACTTGCTAACATCCTTCTTCACGTGGTCATATAGAATGGCTCGTTGGATCTGTTATGTTGCAAATAAGAGTAATTTTATATTATTAAATTCGAGGTTATTGCACTTTGCTTTCACTCCTTTCTGTCCGGCCAAGATATCAAAGCAACGGTATTGCCATCTCATTAGGCACGTTTCGTTTCGCACTTTTTGAAGTGCGGCTGCAGGAAGACGGAGGTCAATAATTTATTAAAAACGTACTCTTTGGACGACGGGTTTCTCGAGACTGGTTGTGAGGGAAAGTGTCTTTTGTTTGGTTTTCTTAGACTTCTTAGATGAAGCGAGGCTAGATGCCGATTTGGCCTTGAGCGATTTGTCTTGAATTCCTCCCAGGACCTTCCCCAGGGTCAACCTACAAGAAAGAGAGAATTTCAAAGACTAAATTCTTCAAGACGAGCACCATGGGCAAATACAGTACTTTGCAACATGGCTTACTGGACAGATGTTCATTGAAGCACTGCTGGTCTTTTTTACCCAAGTTGTATTGAACGTGTGGTAGTAATACTCTTCATTTTCATGAAAGAATAAAATACTTACCATTCTTCCTCAGCGTCACCTTCCTGTCCAGAAGCCACAGCCTGACAGAGGCCCAAGCTCGTCGGCTTCACACCAGATACTTCCGTTTCCGTTTGAACACGTTTCCTGAAAATATATAAGCGAGACTCAGTAGAAGTCTAAACTCCTGATTCCTGATTGTCTCGCTGCAATGTCCAGGGATATAGACTTTAGAGTTAAATTAAATTAATTATGAATTTCTTTTCATGAAATAATACAAAACCAATGATGAAAACGTTTAATGTTGGAAATGAGAAAAAATCATAAACTTGTCTCAGTCCTAATGATTTAGTCTCAATCTCAATCTCACTCACAGGATACGTAGAAAGTTAAACGACAGAACTGGTTGAAGATTAATACTTGGTGCTACTCACTTGTTTGTCTTGACGAGCACGTCGAGCGTGCTGATAAGACTTGAATGGTGATTCGTGTCAAACTCTTCGGCTTCGGCCACCCGCGGTTCTCCGTCATAGCTCTCGAACTCTGCATCAGAATCATCATCAGCACTCTCTGCATCTTTCTGGAATCTGGGAGAAAACGACAAAAGATATTAACTACTTAAGTACTAGAATATTAGAAAACTTGCACTCCGTTTCCGTTCACAGCTGCGGATTCACGAGGGTGAACAAAAAACAGAATGACACTGAAACTATATTAGTTGTTGCCCGTACCTTGTCACTTGCTATATATTAATGCAATGCACTGCATATGTTGGATCTAGTTTCTAGTATAAGTATGGATAATTGGCTATTTTCCATTTAGCCCGCTAATAAGGTGGGGAAATGAATTCTTAAAGAACGTTCATCTTGCAAATCTGATTTATGTAGCTTGCTGCTGGTTTCTCGTACTCAGAACTTTAAGCTCTTTCATATTTTTGTAATTCTTAATTCAATCACATCATATAACATATAATTACCTAAACTAAACATAATCAACATGCAAGGGCCCATCCACACCCACGCCCACGCAAAGTATATTCATCCCCAATCACGTGTTTAGGTATATTTTATTAAATGAAAAGTATACCATTGGAAAGAGCGTAAAATGATTGAGTAGGAGCATAGCTAACTTCCAACTTCAGAAATCGGATAAAGAATTGACGTTGCTTAGAATTCATTTTGCATTATCCCTATCCATAACCGGCTATTATGTCCCATAGCCAATTACGAATTATCCGTCTTAATTTTACTCTGTACTCACTGCAACTGCCACCTCTAACGCATACATCAACATCATGCATAATAAAATAGATAATAGATCCAGAAATAACTGACGCCAGCGCCTGACTATCGACGACTATGGACTATTTTATTTTGTATTGCAATTTAGATGTGAGTTAAGTGCTTTATGTCTTACAGGATGCAGGCACGATGCAGGAGGTATTACCTACTTCCTAGCCATAAACTTAAACTTATTAAGTGGAATTTTTAATTGAAACCGTAAGTTTCGTAACCGACGCCTCACTCGCATTGCGATTTGTGTGTTGAGATGAGCCTCATCTTCCAAAAAAGGTTTTCGAAGGTTGTACAATTAAAATTCCACAGTGCTCTACTCTATACTACAGGCAGGGTGAGTCGTCTAAAAGTTTGAAATTTTTACGCCTGAGGCGGGAAATGAGAACCCGCCGGATTTAGCAAAACAAGCCTGGACAGGTTTCAACTTGCCCCAGTAATTGCGCAATCGGCGGGATCCAGCGAACTTTCCAGAGTTCGCAATTCACGCCTCAGGCGGAAAAATTTCAAACTTTTAGACAATTCACCCTATGTCACATGCATACTACATTATGTGCGATAATACGAATACGAAGTAAATAAGGCAGGTGTCTTAATGATTAAATACATAATTAAATAATCTAAAATATAAAATACCTTTTGCTGACGCTGAGGTTTGGCATATTGTCTGTCAGGTTTTTTTTGCTTTACTTGTTGTTAGTTGTTGGCAACCTGCCCCTGTACTTCTGACCTGACCTCTCTACACTCGAACCACCGATTAAAAAAAACTGCGCTGTACTGTTAGTTTACTGTGTTGTTGTAATTTCAATGCTCATACATCGGACGAAACCAGATGTCCAAATGTTTTTGAATTTCGACCAACTTTTTACTTACAATGGAAATTAGACAATTTAGGCAGTGAGAATGTCAAATGTGATAACAGAAAGGTGACGGGTGTTGTGTTGTATGTAACCGGAATCGGAACACGTGCTGGGCTGGGTGAATTCATGTGGATCGTGTAGTGGAGATGGAGATGTGGAGACTATGATTGAATATCCCTCCACAATCGAGTTACGAAAGGAATGAACTGAAACTGCCTAGTTGTATTTTGTATCGTCTAGAGATTGCGAAATGGCCAAAACAAATAACCAGGCAAATGCATGGTTTTAATGTTATAAAATTTGCTTGTAATTGCATTACAAGGGTATTATGATTGACATAAAATGGTTAAAAAGTAGAGCCGGCGGCCATGCATACACTTTATGGAGGGAAATATAACATCCGTGCATACTTTTAGCAAGCATCACAATCAGCCGCACAATTTACTTCGTAGTTGTTTACATGTGTGGCACTAGTCTAAGCTGAGAATGGCGGGGATTGGACCGGGATCCAGCCGGCCGCCATTGACCCTCGCACCAGACTCTCTTCACGCAACCCTCCTCACAGAACACACGCTGCCACCCTATATCACCGATGTACATTACAAAGGCCTTCTAACTTCACGCATTTCAATCCCCAATCTGACTCGTGTTCTCCGTGTACTCAAATACGCTAGATTTGGTCGCTGGAAAGGAATACGCTCCAGGTGTAGCCTTCTACCACATTTCCTAATCCGTAAATCACATCTCTTCCAGTAAGACTAATATTCGACAAGAGAAGATGTTTAGATGATGAGATAGCCGCGTATGGTTTGTGTGGCGGAAGAGGCGGCATGCCCTGAGAAGCCAGGTCCGTAGTCCAGCAGCAGCAGAAAAAGCCTCCAAGACAGAAGAAAGAACGCCGTGAGTTGGACGCCTCTGCCTCTGCCCCTGCTCTCGATTACACATACACACACACACACAACGCACGGACAAGAACGGAGTAACACTCGAGAAGAGAAAGTACTTAATTTAATTGTGATTCTGAGGACTAAATTTGTTTATAATTAATAGTCATTGTTTGAGTGTTGGATGTCTCAGACTGACTTTTCGGAGGACATCACGAACGGCGGAGCGTTCGGATCGGAAGATATCATGGCCGGAAACGGAACAGAGACCGAGATGGACGAGAGCGTCGGGGACGCTGCAACAGCCCTTCCAGAAGCCATGGACAGCTCCGGAGGTGGTGACACCGGAAGTGCGGACCAGTACGGCAAGGACGACGACAGGTACTTACTTGACAACTCCAAACCCAAGATTAGATTGATTGGTCTTCTGAGCATGTCACATTTTAGGCCAAAGGCAGTCACGCGTCATATTGTCGCCAGTCAGTTCATGAAACCCTACCTCACATGCATCCATGAGCGGTGTTTACTGCTGTGTGCTTAGCTGGAACGCTGCTGCCTTACCAACGAACCCGGTGACCGGCTACTCAGCTGCCGGTAATGGCCGGGTAACGGGGTCGCTCTCCCCTATATGCCCTACTGGCTACTTCCACATTTGCATGCTATATTTCAATTTCCCTTTGCCACTTGTCTTTGGAACTATCTTGACCTGTTGGTGATGCTCCGCAGTTCGGTTGGATTGGACATAGCAGTGCGCACGGAAATGGCAGGGTTCATCAATAGAGCGACAACTACAACTAATACTTCATTATTCATATTTGTAATTCATCGACGCATGTATGGTACTACTACAAATTAGACACAGCATTATTCAAACACCGACCGGTAGCGAATTATGCGTAGCACATAGCTCTTCAATTAATTTCGTTGCATTAATAATAGGAAATAGCAAATTAAAGTCTGTTAAATGTTGAAAAGGCAGAAGGGTGGGGGTGGCGTGCATGTTTTCTCACCATAACTAAAGACACACGACATGATTGACTTGACTCTGTATTCCGTTTCCGTTTTTAAACGTTGGCCCCTCTTTCGACGTCGTAAAATAATTTTTTTTACATACGTATACTGGGTCATGGGTGAACATTTTAATAACATCATTGTTTCTTGTTACAGGTTTGAAGTTCTCATTTGTTAATCTGTTTGACCGTAAAATGAGTATTTTGTTTTTACTTTACACAACACAACATCATTGCGCATATTTGGTCTTTGCTGTAATGCTGAGTTGTAGGTTTGCTCATTTCTAAGCTATGGGCTAAGCTGGAGTACTTTAATTGCGTATACTTTTAACGGAAATTAACACCCTCTTACATTCAAAGCTAAGCCTCAGCTTATTCAGGGTCAGGGAGCATTTATAGTATTGGATCTTGATCTTGTAATTCACACTACATTTGTACAATACCATGACTTGTTGGGAAAAGCTTGTACTTACTTGTTCATTGCAAGTCAAGTATGAATGTAAATATGTAGTGTAATTTAACATCTTTGGTTTCTCAGGCTAACTCTTTCACTTCTTTCTATATTAGCTATTGTACTTAATACTAAACTTTCTCGTTTGATCTTTCACTCCTGACCCATCCAAACTCATTGACCGTTTCCCATATCCTCGTGTCCAGAAGAAGGCTGGTGCCTGAAGACTTTCTGTGGTGTGAGACTAAGTTTTGGCTATTGTTTCCTTTTGTTACCCATTTTAACAGGTCGGTGGGAGCTCAATGAGTCGATTGAGATCTTGGGACCGAGCCCAAAGGATTCTGAGCAGGCAAGGCCATGGCCAGCAGAATCTTTAAATGCTAAACGCCTTCCCAATTCCTCCGTTCCCTCCTCCCGTCTCCCATTTTGAACTCGCTCTTGTACTCATTCTCTCATTCATTCAATCACTTATTTTGTTCGAGTATTTATTACTATTCATGTTCTGAGATGCCCATTCTTGTATCTTGAGTCCAACAGACTCATTGGTGCGTGATGGTGGACGTCTGGCGCGGGCGCACATACGACTTGACTTGAATATGGAATCTTTATGCTGTTTGATCTCTCAGTCACTGTCACTGAGCTAACTTAAGTATCTTGTCAATTATTTGAAGATTTGAAATGAATTCTGACGCCAGCCAATGTTTTTGTTTGTTTTTGTCAATTTAGGAAACTCTTTATTGGTGGTTTAAGTTGGGAAACCACAGAAAGTAATTGCCACTTTTTTTCTCATTTCTATTATATATTTGATATTGCTATATTACACACTATACATATGAATTGCTACTGAAAGAAAAGTATATTTTTGTCTAAATGTATTCGAATTTGTTCTCTATTTTTATTTCAACTGAATCTCCGACACGTAAACTCCGTTGTTCCAACCAAAACTAAAATGTCACTCACCGTCCTCACGAACCAATTGAATCTGCCTGACTCTTCCCTTATCTTGTCAAAATTAAATCTGGTCTCCCCAAAATTCCACCGTCCAACCTTTGACACTTGTTCCCTCTTCAGAGGATCTACGAGATTACTTCACCAAATACGGAGGAATTGAGAGTCTCACACTTAAAACGGATCCCACGACAGGCAGGTCCCGAGGATTCGCCTTCATTGTCTTCATCGACGGCCAAACACTCGACAAGGTACGTTGCACCCCGTAGTAATCCCTTCGCTCGCGATGAGATGCTCTTAAACACCCAAATTATGATGACACCTTCAGTCCTGCTGCTGATCTTAATGATGGATAACAACTTACCATCCAATTCTCTCTGATAACCTTGCAAAGACAATATTAGGTAGTTCTACTTGAATATCATGCAAGTCCTAATCCTAATTAGTTCAATTTATTTATGCATTCCAGGTCGTGGCGGCTGGTGAGCATCTTATTAATGGGAAGAAAGTCGATCCGAAGAAGGCCAAGGCTCGACATGGAAAAGTTTTTGTCGGTGGCTTATCTCAAGAGATTTCAGATGAAGATATTAAGGCCTACTTTGCCCAGTTCGGAAACGTAAGCACTCATTAGAGGAATGTGTAGCGTTAGCCTAGTGTACTGGGTTCATCGATGTGTCTAACTTTGATGTTTTGCAGGTTATGGAGATTGAGATGCCTATTGACAAGACGAAAAATCAGAGAAAAGGCTTCTGTTTTGTAACTTTTGATAACGAGCAAGTTGTGCATGAGCTACTGAAGAATCCCAAGCAGGTCATTGGAGGAAAAGAGGTGAGATTTAAGTCCTAATCAAGCAGCTTCTGTCTTGCCCTTAGAATAGTGTGCCAATATGCAATGCTTCCAACTGGCTATTTGCTGTGAACACTATTCTTAGAGGGCAAGAAGGCAGCTTCAAGAATTTTGAATAGTTATCGTTTATCGTTTTCTATAATGATGTCAAACTCAGTCCTGCTGCTGATCTTCATGATGGATACCCTACTACCATCCAATATTTTCTGAATTACTTTTCACTACACAAATCTAATACTTAAAATTAAGTCGGCTGGAGTTAGTGAGTACACTGTCTGATTGTTTCATGCAGGTGGACGTAAAGAAGGCTCAGCCTTCTCAGAATGCTCGAGGCGGGATGGGTTGGGGAGGAATGATTCCAGGCATGCGAGGGGGTCGAGGGGCACCGCGAGGTCGAGGTGGCGGACGAGGTGGTCGTGGAGACTGGAGTGGGTGGGGTGGAGCTGGCTATGGAACCGGATATCCAAGTTACGGCGGAGCAGGTATGTCGCACGCCCTCTTGCAACTCACTCTAGCCTTTGCTACCGTTTCTCTTTTAATTTAATGATGACAAACTCAGTCCTGCTGCTGAATCTAATGATGGATAACAACTTACCATCCAATTTATTCTGAAATTCTTATTCTAAATATACGTGTTTCCAATCAGGTAGTTTGGTCACTGCTAATTGGTGATCATCTTGTTTAGGTTACGGAGGTTATGGTGACTACTACGGAGGTGGAGGTTACGGTTCGTCGTACGCCTACGATGGGTACGGCGGCTACGGAGCATACGACGGAGGCTACGGCTACGAGGCTGCATATGACGGCGGGTCTGGGACGCGGGGGTCTTCTCGCGGACGAGGTAGCTACACCCATTGAGCCTTAGTTTACAGTTGAGTATTACTTTTCTTTTGGCTTGTCCTTTATCGTCGGGGATTTTGATAGGAGGACTTATGTGATGTGTTCCAGGATTTGGCGGAAAGCAGCGCGGAGCTCCTAGGGGTCAGCAGAGACACGTGCCCTACTGAAGCCTCTCCGCAACAACGTAAGATACTAGAAATAATAAAGTTGCTCTTCAGACGGACGCTACAGTCTCCTCTCACTCCTGTCTAATTAGTTAAGCTACTTGAATATGTACTAGGTTATGCTCTCTTAGATACGGAAGTTGTTATGTTGTAGTTACGAAATAAGATTAGTTCTCTATTTATATTCTCTCCATCCGCCCGCCAGTGGGGCCAGGTCCTCTCTCAGCATCGCCAAATCCCAAGGGACTTGTCAAAAGTGAATGCACAGGCTTGTATGTTGACAATTTTCTCAGAATTTCCTATTCTATGCTGTTGTGCTGGTGTGAGTGAGATCTTGCTTGTAAACTCGGCTTCGTTGATTGATGGAACCCTATGGAACACTTCGAAGTACATAACCGAAAAGAGTTAACTTAACAGATGAAATTAGCGTTGATTCCAAGGTTTGAGTTCCGTTGCATGTAAGAAATGGCGAAGCCGCGGTGGCAAGCATGCAGTCTTCGCTCTGTTCCTCTCGTCTACGTGAGTCTTGTGTACGGTCCAAGTGGGACGGGTCCTTCCGCAAAAGGCGCTTGGTCCCGAGGGGTCCTTCTCTTTTCTACTCCCAAAAACCATTTATGTACATTCACGAACACCTTGTATACTTACACTAGAGAAGTCTACCAAATAAAAGTATTTCCAAACAATGAATTCCCAGGATCTGTAGTACGAACTCGGACAACTTTATTACTAGTTTCTACCTACAAACTTATTACATACAATAAGTGTAACCAGAGTTGGAGCAAGCTCATGTACAGTTTAAGGTTTAAGTGGCATTGTGCATCCAAATGTACAGATTAGGCACATTAGGTCGACTAAACTAGAATTGGCAGTGTTGAGGAGTTTTATATTAAAAAGGAACATTTCCAAGGCACAAGAGGCGTTGAGGCAGCAACTTGGTTAGGCTTCTTCTTCGCCCTCTTCGTTCGCCTCGTTCCCTTCACGCACGTCATCACACTTGTCCAGCATTTCCTCTTTGGGAACCTCGAGACAAGTGCCCCACTCCTGGAGCGTGATTCGGTGATCCTGCAAAATTCGAGAAGATCGTTGAAATAGGAATTTAGGTATTGTAGGTTTCATTTCATTATTCTGTCGCTCACGTTATCTGAGTCGCAGTTGTCGAGGAAGGGAGCGATGCAGTGCTCGAGAGCCATGAGAGGTGCCCTGATGGGGAAGAGCTCGTGACGAGAGACTTGTCGGTCATTGGGATGTCCATCCAGATCGCACCATTTCCACACTGCAGCCACTACAGACCGTTGTGATTCACTTGTGGACCGCTCCGCCTCTCGTTCCATCTGCAGGTAGTGTGGACTCAGCTCACGTCGATCAGCCAGTTCCCGCATCACGTTGAACAACCAGTCACGCATTCGACGGGGAAAGTCCGCCATTTCCTCAGGGCTGCAAGGCTGCTCAATAACAGTTCAAACACAATATTCAGACAATTGGTCCGTATAATCCTGGAAATAGGAAACTGTCAGCCATTTTGAACCAGGAGGATGAACTCACCGCCATTTCCCGACATTCTCCGTAGTACTCGATGTGGAGATGCTTGTTGAGCGGGTTGATGCACTCGTCCATGCCCTCGTCACAGAGACACCGAGATCGGTACAGCTCACAGTCACTCGTCCATGTCTCGTTGTAGTTGCTACACACCTGACAACAGGAGGAACCAAATTATAATTATAACACGCATCCAAGTTCATGAAGACTCTAATATTGGGCCACGGTCTTAAGACTTGTGTCCTACCCGTCGTCTGTTGTCTTCTTCGGAAGGACAGGCGGACATGCAGACGCATTTGGCCTTCCCCAGCTCCGTTGACACGCACTCACGACCGGGACCGCATCTTTTGTCCACGCAAGGGTCTTACGAAAAAAAAACATTGCAGTGAGCTCATTTTAGAGAATTGAAGCAGCAACTATATCAAGCATATAATGACTGGCTATTCCACCAAAAATTCAAGTTAACCTTGTTGGTTATCCGGATCCTGAGTGTCAACAGGGATCTCGTTCGCCGCTTCGCCCTCCTGCTCGGCTAAAGCTTTGACCCTGGTTTCCAGCTCTGCGAGCGGTTCTTCCGGTGCTAGCACCACTGGAGCTGCAGGCGGCTTCCGCTCAACGATCTTTCGACGCTTCTTCACCTGTTCACACAAGTATTTCAATCGTTCAGGATAGATTGAATATTTTGTCAATTGAACTAGTACTCGATCGTATTTAACTTTTGTTTTCGTTTAACTAATAGAAGCAATTTCAATTCAAGTAGGTTCACCTTTGAAAGATTTACACGCGTCACACATCTGAAGGCCTTTTCTTGTCAAAGGTGAAGCATGATGAGACTGAATTTTCCCTGAGTGCTTAACGGAAAGTATTCGCAGCGTTGAAATAATGTTCTGAATTTGGACGCCAATCGTTTCAATTGAATTTTTTTTGATAAAATGCGACATAACACGTGGTAGATGACAAAAAGTATTAAAATATAATTTTTTTTTGCAAATATAATGCTTAAAATACATTGACGCTGCGGTTATCTAACATCAATCGGCTCACGATCGGTCACGAATTGCAAAAAGCCCAAGGTTAATTTGAACCCAGTATCGGAATTTCATGTTAGAATGGAACTACATTGAATTGAAACTAGAATACATTGTTTGTCGATGTCGACTGTGCATCTAGAAATTTAAAAAACCAACTCGCCTTGATCAGTCGCGTGTCGCGTTTCGTACTGTAGTAGGTTCGCAGCAGTGCAGCACCTTCTTTCTATGTACATAATTTATTTTTAATTGAACTGAACTTACCGTTTTCTCGGTCTTTTGAGAACAGACATCGGCCAGAAGGAGTGCAATGCAAGCGAGAAGCAAGAGCTTCTTCATTGTTAGCTCCTGTAGCTCCTCGCAATTTGTTGATTATCTGAAATCAATCCCAAGCAATACCAATTACTAATCCGAATATTTTCTTCAATTATTAGACGGCTGCCTAATGTAGCTAAACCTTATGCAAGCATACAGGGTGGTGGTGCGTTGAACCTTGAGTTCAGCACTGTGCTCATTATAATCCCATACATTTGACATATGCAAGATGCAAGTCCATCCAAAATTCTAAAAATAGAAACTCCCAATCCCAAAGTGAATCTCTCCATCTTCCCAGTTCCCAGCCCGTCTTGTGGCTCTAATATTCGTACCTCCACATCCAATATCCTGCTCTGCCTCTTCTCAAAACAGGAACTCAAAACATGTACGTTTACGTACGTACTACACATACATATATCCAGGACCAACCAAATGGAGTTCAAGAAAATGTTTTATAATAAAGTTAGAGCCTGATGTGATAAAGGCAGAGAGGGATGTCTGAGGAAGGCAAGGGTTATGGGAAAGTGTGGATGGATGAGGAAGCAGAACTTGTATTTATTTATCTTTGATTAACTGCTCCACTGACGGCGGATCCAATACATCTGCACTCCATGAAAATCAATTCTGCAGACACACATTTATGGAGAACATTCTGCTGACTCCGGACAGAGCGATAAGGAAAGGAAGTCTCCATTATGAACATTGGCAAATCCAATATGAATCCAGCGGTAGTTCGCAGACGCTGCGAAACGTTCATTTCGTGCAAAAATTCTGTATATGTAGTATGTACCAACCAATACCAATGTACATATTGTACCTTCCCATGGCTCTGAGTTGTTTTTTGAGCGAGCCGCCAAGGTGAAAAAGACCAACGTGCCGCCGTTGCGGACCAAGACGGACCATTCTTTCTTTCAAGGCTG
>JAQFXZ010000250.1:0-23959 GCA_034694025.1 Ceratophysella scotica | reverse complement strand
TCGGATTAGGCAGAAAAGGGATAAGGCAAAAATCCAGCTTAAAATTAGGCAGAAGTAGTTGTTTTATTAGGCAGAATAATTTATGGCCATTCAATAAGTAAGATCGATTTTTTTCCAAATATTTCTGTAAGAACACAAATGCATTTCACAGTAAGAGCTCCAATCCATAGCTGCCGTCTTTACCCGTTAATATTGCAAGCCTTCAATGTAGCTCGGGTAACATGCAATACGTGTATTTAGAGCTCATCTGTTCCTACTTCCACTTCCTACAGTAGTACAGTATTTTGACGGCTAACCTAAAGCTGTTTTCTCTGCATGACATCGCTTAAACCATAAAAGAGTCTCTTTTGAGGCAACCACATGATAGGCGAATGTAAAGAACTAAAAGGTAGTCGATACTTTTTGGCGAGTCACGTCACGACGACTCGGGGTAGAATGGGTAGAATGTGGAATTCAGGGCACGTGTTTTTGTTTGTAGTAAAGTAGTAACAAGAAATGGAGGATGGATGACAGATGACAGATTATGTTTATGTATTCTTTAATGCGGTGCACAGCAGTCTAGTCTAGTTTATTGTTTTATTTTGATGAGATTTAAACTTTCACAAGCTTCAAGTATAAAATCAGTGATGAGATTCACATGCACTTATACGAATGGGCTCAACTTTTTCATGTGAAATGTGATGTGAACCCGGTAATTATTGGTTCTGAATAGTAACCGAATTGCATTTGTTTAAGAAACTCGTTGCAATAGCAAAAATGAATAAGTTCGAGCTGAGTATCGTAGTAGCAGTCCCAGAAATATCGAAGCTATATTTTTGATTGAGGAATATACAGGACAAAATAGAAAGTAGGATACATCCATCCATGCTACGCAGTTTTCTAACTTCTGAGGTATTATTAAAAACTAGAAGACGCTATACGTTGAAAATTGTAAATCAAATGCCTATGTAAATTCGTGAAAAAAGATTTTGTGGCATGTGATTTGATTTTTAGGCAGGGCTGGGCAAAATCATTTGATTTTGAAAATCACTGGTTTTAAAATCATGATTTTGGTCATCTAAAAGGGTTTTAATTTTCGGATTTTAATTTTGAATAAATGACCTGATTTTGTATTTTGATTTTTAAAATATGGGATTTTGACCTGAAAAAATCACGATTTTCAGCTGAATTGACGATTTAAAATCACGTGTTGACTTCAGAATCACAATTTTAAATAAGGAAACATCCTTGGTTTCGATTTGATGAATTAATTTTGACGGCTAAAAGTGATTGATTTTGATTTTGGGATTTTGAAGGCTCATTTTAGGCGATTTTGGCCAATGATTTGAAAATCATTTTCTAATGATTTTGCCCAGCCCTGTTTTTAGGTTTCTTGGTTCCACAAATTGAAACGTCAAAGTACAGTGAACCAAACTGGAAGCTGTCGCCTCCAACGTTGCCTCCGCGTTTTCATTCCGTTTTCCTAACATGCTTTCCTTTTCGAAACGCTGCTCACTTCAATTATCTCAACTTATTTTAGGCTTAACCCTAACCTAACCTGAGCTAACCCAACCTAACTTAGCATAACTTGAATTAAATCTCACTCCACGGGAGGTAACAACGATAATGGTAATTGAAGGCGAGAATGGTCGTGCAGGCGACAATATTCTGCAATTTGGGGAGACAAAGCTCCATGAAACCCAATTTATATGGTGAATAAATACAATAGTGTAGCATTGTAACATACATATACAGTTGCACATGGATTAAATTGCATTATTACGGCTCTTTTTATTATACTGTATCAAATCTTGTGCTTCAGTTTGTCATAAATGTACGATTGCAATTTAATTTGATTTAATTTAATCAACAACAAAACAAGCTCAATTAATAATCGCAACATTTGCATATAACGGACACGGCGCTAATAAAACTACGCTTAGCTAAAATTCGACCTAACGTTTAGCTAAAATGGAATTCTTTTCAATTTTGAACACTACGACGTTCGACAATAATTTGCTTTGCGTGAAAATCAGTTCCGCATCCGTTTCGATACTAAGAAAACCAGAACTGAGAAAACAAAAAAACGATAAATTCCGGTAGGGCATAACGACTAAAATCTTAAATAATTGCAATTTGGTAACAAGGAATTATAGTTGGTATGGCATTGACAATATTTTCGTATTTCGGTTTTTACTTTTCAGTTTTAGTCTGTTAGCTCATTCACGGTTAACAACGTAACATTTTAAAATGGTTATCAGTCGATATTACAGTATTGTATTATCAATTATCACCCAACTTAATACATTTGTTTCCGTCCGAGAGGCAAATCATTTGAACAGGTAGTCCCTCTCCTCAGTGGTAATTATTAGATTGCTTGCATTCCGTTTGATTGCCATTATGTAGTTTGATTCCATGCTTGCATGGATAAAACGAAGTACATTTACAGATAAATTGGCATACACATATGCATAAGTAGTTTCTTCCAACTAGGAAAACAGGATTTGAGATTTGACTAGCATCCCAATTAAATAGTTCACTACTATTACAGTTGGTGGCTTGGCCAATTGTGACTAGTGGAGCTCTAGATTCGGCAATCCTTTTCCATGGCCGTTTCTAGAATCTAGAGATACGAATAAAGTAACAATGCCTAGCAGGAATCACTCAAGCTAGAAAATATAAGCTCGTCTACTAAATATACACGGACTATTCATAGAGAGGTAATACACTTTGAATACATGATTGCTTTGAGAGAATCCAGTTGCAGTTGTGAATGTTAAATCGTGGACCTAGAGAGCCGCTAGGTAAATATATCACAAAACTTATATTTACGAATCAGGGCTAATCGATCATACGCTTCGATCCGGAAAAATCAAGTTGAAATTTCAAAATTACTTAATTTCTCAACGCTAAGTAAGCTAAACGCTAAACCAACCATGGTAGACTCATCAAGGCTATCCTGTGGTAGACTCAAAGGTGCAGGCATTCCGACGATATCGATTAACGGTTACCATTCGAGCGGGTCAGTGTCAGTAGTACAACAGTCCTCATATTCCATACGGTTTGGTATGTTAACGATTTTTAGTAGCTGGCGTTGTAAAGTGCAGAACGGAAGGTTATTGGAAGTATGAACCTACATTTCTTCAGACTTTCTTCTCGTAGTTTGAAACTGAAGAACTTGAATCAGGCTTTCAGTGGACGAGCGAACTCTGTTTGAACGTAATATACATACACATAAATTCTTTGTAATATAATGAAATGCTTTCACCCCATTTAATATTTATTTAGCCTGCATTTATTCATTCATAAATATTTAATTGAATTAGCCGGAGCGCAATTAAACGAGTTTACAGCATGCAGCGTTAAAAGTTGAAGTGTACATCATTGATAGGATAGATTTACTATTTAGAAGGAAGATCGAGTATCGAGTACCGTTTAAATTTTGAGCGGGGTCAGAAGCACTTAAATTGTCCATGGAACCACATAACGAAGGAGAAAACAGTCAACTCTTTGTGACTTGTGACCCGAACTACTGGCCTAGCACACCGGACAGAGCGAGTTGATTACTCGCTTTTTGATCACTGAACAAGCACGTGGTTAGACAGTTCATGGATTCAGCGTCAGCAGAGCACAACAGATGTACATAAATTTCCATCAATTTGTGTTTTTAGTTTTGCCTATGAATCCTTTGAGTCACAATTACAGAGCCAATTAGTCGTTGGTCTGCTGCCTATAGCTCAGCGTCATTTCTTGGAATTTATGCTTTTACACGAGTACAGCTGGGTAAAAGGAAGAATTCAGTCATTAAATGTTCCCAAGCCTTTCCATGTGCACAAATGGGATACGGTCATAGATGGGTAAAAGGCCCTCCAGCCCTCCGGAGGGCCAGAGGGCCTTTTTCCGGAGTTCCGGAGGGACCGGAGGGCCCGGAGGTCTTTTTTGACCGGAGGGCCGGAGGCCCTACTTTGTATTCGCCTAATGCTAGCGTATGGGGAAATGGCCCTCCGGCCATCCGGAGGGCCGGAGGGCTGAGGACGGAGGGCCGGAGGGCCTAGGTTTGCCGAAGGGCAGGAGGGCCTTGTTTGGCCGGCGGGCCTACTTTGGTCGGAGGGCCGGAGGGCCTAACATGTGCCCATCTATGGATACGGTACGGTTAAAGTAAGGAAAGAGGAAAGAGAGGCCGCTGGCCGCTGTTGCCATCCCTTAGATCCCTTTTTTCATTGTACCTTGTACAATGCAAAGCGCGCGTTTCGGAAAACCTAATGGCGTGGCGTGGCGCATGGCATGACTCACAGAGTTTCGAAATCCCGCCACTCCACGTTAGTAGCGCAGCGTGTCGTTTTCACTGAAGGGAGAGAGGGCAATATCTTGTTTATTTATGTGGTGTCGTTCTTTGGGGCAACTTGGGACAAAGTTCGAGCAATCAAATAGTTGTGCGAAAACTTTCACGTGAAGCGCTAAGCGGTCTCTACAATCGCAAGGTAGCCAATGGGTCACTATTTACTCCCTATCGATGTACTGGCGAGAGCCTCAAACCAGATTTGAGATTTGTGAGGGAGAATGAAACAAATTGGTACCTACTCGCATGGACGTAGGTAAATTAAATAGGGTTGATACAGAAAAATTAATTTGAGCTTCGCCACTCGCGCTAGCGCTCATTAACACAAACATATCCACCGCGTTAAGGACGGATAACGTGGATGTGGTAACATAATCAACCAACCTATTGTGAGGGCACGATCGTAGAAATCCCAGTACGCTGTCATGTGGAAGCCCATGTTGGTCAGAATCACTATGTACTCCATGAGAGCAAATACCGTATACACTATAAACACAAATCACAATAAACTTCTTTAGAAAATTGAATCATCTTATATTTAGCTCAAATGATAGTAAAGAACTTACTTCCGCTTTCACAGTAGGTGTTATGTCGAACGAATGCGTACCATGCCAAAGCGAAGCAAATTAAGTGTATCACGACAAGAATCATCTTCATTCGCAAACTTCTTGATTCCAGGTCATTTGGTGGAATATTTCGAAATAGTAACAGTGTACTGCACAGCAGGAGCATGTATAGAGTCGAGCAAACCATAAACGTGACAAAGCACCGCTCATGAACACCTGAGAACACAGAAATTGAATGTATAGTACATTACTCAACAAACAGAAGGTAGGAGGAAAGTGAAGTGCTTATTATGTTCGACGTTTACATTTTTAAATCGAACAAGAGTCTCATGATTTTAATTAGTAATATTTCGGCTTAGAATAGGTGAGAGATGAGAGACCGACAGCTTGGGTTTAAACAATTAACTAGAACAATTTAAGAACGTTAAAAGCCCAGAGAAGTCAGAAATCCGTAAACTACCAGGATGTGACAAATGTTATATAGCTGCTGCACGTGTTCGAAAACGCCAACACAGCACATGGTGTTTGCAATTGTTGAGTAGTCAAATCGTTACTAGGGTACTTAATGGTAATGCAAATAGCTATAGTGCATAATGACCAGTTGCACATAATTGACTTGGCATAGTAAATTGGAAAGTGCTTCGTTTCAATACAAACACGACTTTGGCATCCAATTTGGCAACAGGGAGTGTGACAAAGGTCACATCTTGGTAGTTTCCGTCACAAATTGGGATAAAATTCGGAACCTGGCGAATATCATATCGAGGAAGTACGAGTTTCGTGATTTTAGACTATTTTTTGGAAAGCTGCAAAGCAGACAAAATTGAATGAATTGGGCTAAAACTTTGCCAAATTTAAAGTAAAAAATCGAAGATTGCAACAAAAAATTCGGTGCAAATATCAAATATGAATGTCGACAGTTTTCATTGCAACTACTAATCAAAGTTTTTTCGCATTTTTTCATACCTATTTTGTTATACTTTCTCTTTAGATTGTTATTCGCATTTTCCGTTTGAACTACAGTAATCGTTGATAGGCTCCCGTCGAAACTAATGCAATTCTTAGAATATGCTTAACACTCTGACTGCCACGGACGTGTATACACGCGAAGCGTTTCAATTTTCTGGCCATGGACGTCTAAAAACGTCGATGCTCGTCAATTCATGGGCCATACCAAAGGAAGTGTTCAAGATTCTGAGCCACGGCATGTGCGGCAGGTTTAAAATTTCAAACTTTTGAAGTTTCCAGCACAGCCAAATCTCTTATATATTTTGCAGTTTCCGTCCGTCCGTCCGTCCGTCCGTCTGTGTTCGCTTATCTCGACACTGGGAAGTGTTACAGAGTCAGTTGAGGTGTCAAACGCTTCGTACTGATCCAGTGCAGCAAATGAAGTATAGCTGACCCCGCTCGGTTGACCCCGTGACCCCTAAGTGACCCAAAAACCGAGAATCGGTCAAAAGTTGGCTTTCTTCTCCGAAACGGAAATTGAAATGGAGTAACGCGTTTGTTCAATTCAAAGTTAATTATGACCTTTGTTTGACCTCCGTGACCCCTGAGTGACCCAAAAACCGAAAGTTGGTCAAAATTGGATTTTTTTTCCCGAATCGGAAGTTGAAAGGGAGTAGCACTTTTGTTCAATTCAAAGTTAATTATGAACTTTGTTTGACCCCGTGACCACTAAGTGACCCATAAACCGAAAATTGGTAAAAATCTGAATTTTCCTTCTGAATCGGAAATGGGGGGGGGACACTTTAATTCAAAAGTAGTTTATGAACTTTGTTTGACCCGTGACCCCTAAGTGACCCCAAAGCCGAAAATCGGTATTGAAATATGTGACGGATAAATAAACACGATGTTAGGAAAATCAATCGGCATCAATCGGCGAAGGGCATGGGATGAGAAGTAGAAGAAAATACGCAGAAAATTCAACGGGCTGAAAAAGTAAAAAGAATCTCGAAAAAGTTACGGGTTGAAGCAGAAGTGAAAATCAAGAACGTCTTCGAGTTAATTCCTGCTGATCCAGTGCAGCAAATGAACTATAGTTGACCACAGGACCCGACAACCGAAAAATTGGTGAAAAGTTGACTATATATGGAGATGTGACGGATTGGAAAATAATACAGTCACGGAAGAAGCTGATTTTGAGCAAGAATGAAACTGATTTTAAGTCGAAAATGGGAAAGGTGTTGTCACGGGTTGAAATGAAGAAAATTTTGAACATGTTACGGCCGTGCCGAAGTTAAGCAAAGGTCATAAACGGGTTTAGGTTAAAAAAAACAGGAGCATTTGTCATGGGTCGAAGTTGAAATGAAGAAAATGTTAAGTGGTCAAGCAACGGGTTTAAGAAACAAGAAGACGGAGAAGATGCGAAGGGTTGGAAACGAAACAAGTAGGAAACTTCTGTTTGAGACGAGTTGGAAAGGAAACAAAGAAAAATGAGTAGTATTCCATGGTTGAGATGAAGCAAGGCAGGCTTGATGAAAGTTCATGGAAAGTTAAGTTTAAAAAAAATATAGGAAAATGTGACGAGTGAGGAGTAACGAGTGGTAAAAAGATACAAGAAGTTCGAGAACATCACGGTTGAGAAACAGAAGTTCAGAAAAGGTCATAACAACAGGTATAAGTTGAAATTGGAAAGGAGAATGTGAGAGGTGGGAAAGAGCTTTAACGAAGGGGCTATCACGGGTTAAAATTTAGAAAATGTGATGAAATTCGATTTCTTGGGTTGTAAACGGATACAGTAGAATTTGGAAAACGAAATAGTAAATAGGAAGAGGGCTGAGGAGTTGAAGGTTTAACGGGTTTTAAGTTTCAAGTTAGCGCGGAGAAAATGTGACGGGTTGTAAAGAAAATTGAAATATATAGTAGATCAGGTTGGAGTTTGTCATTGGAATTTAGTTGTGGATTTATAGCAGGTCAATGTTGGAATTGAAAGAAAAGTCATTCAATGAATATGTGCAGTTTTGTTCAATGGTATAAATCATAAGTCCTTCGTCCGTAGGACGGGCTTCCGCTAGTTTTAATATACGCGCCTGAAAGAAGCTCCATACATGGGCAAGCGCATGGAAGTGCCTGGTAGTGGAGGGGTCTGGAGCGGGAGGGGAAAAAAGGAGGGGTTTGGAGCGGAGAAAAAAAAAAGGAAGGATTTAAAGCGATAGAAAAATTAAAATTAAAAACACAAAGAAATGGCAAATATCAACCTCGAATCCGGCAACAACCAGCCTGGAATTAAATCAGCCTGGTAGTATTATACGAATAAGCCCGCTAGTTGATTTGAATAGCTTCCAAATCGAAGAGATTCAATCTATTGAATCTAATTTCAACGCGTGTGGATATCACAACAGACCAAGCTGGAAAAATTGCAGCCTGGTAGTAAATCCGCTTCCAGAGTGAGGAAATCATGTGTGATACTATGATTGTGATACTACTGGAAATTGGAATAATGTCACACCCAAGCTGGATTCATTACAGCTTGGTAGGTAGTCCGCTTTCAAAATGATCATATATATGAGACAAGACAATAACTACATAGGATAATAAATGGACAACGGAATAATAATTTCCGATTTCAGGGTTTGTTACCGGCTTCTACGCCGGTAAAGATCAGGAATTTTCCTAATCAGTGAATCGGGCCTACTCGCGGTCGTAGGAATACGATTACGAGTTAAGTAGGAAAAGGGCAAGCCTGGCCTTTCCTACTTACCTAATTAAAATTGCATTAGTTTCACAGGTGAGGATATATCCGGCTTGTGGAGGAGGCGAGTCACGAACGGGACGGAACGTCGAGGCTGGTGACTCGGAGCTGTGCGACTATTCTCAATGTTTTTTTTATTTAATTTACTTTTTTTTTAATTAAAAAAGGAAAACAAATTTTGTTGTCAAGGAAATGCTGGAATGACTCCCACGTCCGGCCAGCTTCGTCCTTCGTCGTCCACTTCCCCACGTTCCGTCCGCTTCTGACTCTAGCTCGCACATTTCACTTTTTTAAAATTATTTCCTGCGAAAATGAGAAGGCGTAAGCCTTGGAAAAATCATCAAAATTTTAATTCGTACAATATTACATTCATTGTGCAAATTCGAGAAAAAAAATTTCGCGCGCGAGCGCGTGAAATAATTTTTCGTCATTTTCCCCAAGGAGGGGTTTCACCCCATTCGTAAAACCGGTCCCACGGAGGGGTCTGCGCCGATTCAACTTGCCCATGTATGAGAAGCTCCATTGGAAAAGCATTTCAACGGCATATTTGCCTTGTCTCAATGTTCAGGCCACGATATATTCTACTTACATTTCAAGTAAATGGGCTTTTGCGTCTTTACGCGCACCTCGGCTACAAAAATGCAACCGCCTCGCGTCTAAACACGTCGGTGGCCAAAAAGTTTAAAACCAGGCCAAATCATGGCGCAGACCCAAACCTTAGTTCTATCCTGGCAGTCTAAGTGACTTTCATGAGTTGAAGTCCAGCTATTTCTTTTTAACCGGTTTATTTAATGACAGGGAAAAAATCATTTTCGGTTCATGCATAATATAAGTTACTTCGTGAGTCCGAGTCCTACTACGTGGAAAAATGTATTGAAACTTTTTCCAAAAAGCACCTTGTTAGTCCACATCTGGTCGGAAAAATTGACGAAAATATGATTCTTTTTATGACGAAAACACCACGTTAGACTAAAATTGCACAATGAAAACTGTCCATATGGATATTTTGGGATGAAGCTGGGTTAGAGTTAGTATGTTTCAACTGTGTACTGTTGTCGGTTCTACAGAATTCAGTAAATGCTCCTTAAACTTACGATAGTTGTCATCTGAGGAGAAGAAGGTGAGGCCAATGAGTGCAATATTCTCCGTTACGTTGAGGAGGCATATAAAAGTAGCTAGTTGTCTGTACTTGTGGAACACGATTGCTCTCAAGTACCGATTGTACATTCCAGCTACTACGAATCTTGGAGCTGCATGAATAGCAATGCATGCTCTCCATATAAACTTAGACAGAGGAAAGTCTCCCGTCGCAGCTGAGACCGACGGAAGATAATTTGTAACCTGGAATATTTGGAAATGAATGAAATATTAATATGTTCAGTTCAGGCAAGTGCTAGTTTACAAGGGGATGTGTAGTCCAGCAAATAATGTTCTAGACCTGATGGGTATTTGTACTGAAGGACTTACCCGACAATGTGTTGCAGTTGCAGCAATTGCGTCAATGTACAAGGCCCAGAATACACAGAACATGAAACCGAGCAGAGGTAGAGAGACAGTAATACGAGCTACATGACGAAAGGGTACCCTCACGACCATCCATCTTGGAGTAAGGATCTCCTTAGTGCCCAAGTCCTTCTCATCAAGCCTATTGTAGTGATATCCAGATCCAGATCGGCCCATATCCAGAATTAGACCCACTTTTACTTAGAATATATAGGAGCTCAGGAATGTCATTCCACCAAGTCTTGGAAGGCTCTACAAAACAAAAAATATTTTTTGAGATTGACATTACGTGTTACTTAATTTACGAGGGCCATTTCTAAAGTTCGTGCCCGTGTTTGAAAAGCTGTAAAACTTTGAAACTTGAATGAATTGAGCTAAAACTTTCACCACAGGTGAAGTAATAACTAAATTACATTGCATCACAAAATTGAGTAAAAATATCCAAATGGACACTTTTTACTACAATTTTAGTCTAATTTTTTTTCATTAAAAAATTGAGAACGTCTGAAAGTCTCAGCTCAATTCATGCATGTTTCTAAGTTGTACAGCTTTTCAGACACGAGCTCCAACTTTTGAAATGGCCCTCGTACTTACACACACAAACGTGTGTAAGCCTAAACCAGCTAGCAAACCCTTCTAACAGAATATCGTAAAACAGGCCCCCCAATTACATTTTTGTATCAATGCTGCTGCGCCGCTGCATTAGCGTTAGCTATTAACACAATTTCTAGCATAACACCTTATACACACATGTGAACTTGGGGCCTAACGCCACTGGAAATCCAATCTATCGAAAAGCACAATACTGGTCAATCGTGACAAGTTAGCATAATATCTAGTATCAGCATATCACACACTTTTTGACATTTAACAAATCCGCCCAATTCTCCCGGTATAACAGTTTCCTCCCAATTGTTCAGGCGAGCTATGCTAAGTAGGCAACATAATTTGCGCCAGGGCATTTTGACTTGTTCGGTTGCAATCAACAGGGTAATAGCGCAAGTAGCTGATTTTAGCATTTGAGACCCAGTACCAGAGAAAATGTTGATTTGTTTGTGTTCTCATTATTTCTGTCGGTAATAGGAGCTATTCTGGATGGAATATCTTTGCTCCATACCCATTTCCGATTTGCACAATTTGTTCGAAGAATGCCGTCTTGGCCTGGAATTTTTTGCATAGCGGATATAGGCACTATGTGTTGATGTGATCATCATCGCTCATCGCGAGTAAGCATAGCAAATCACTATTTTCTACGATTCCAGGAAAAAGAGCTATTACTTGCACTACTACCCTATGAATATGACAGCGCGGCGGACACAAGCGAAACAACTAAAAATGACCTGGTAATTGTAAACAACCACTGTGGGCAGTGGTATTAGGTCAGGCCCGAAGAACAGAGCGAATAGAATTTCGGGTATTGGTCGTTTTCAAACCATGACCAAAGCCCACCCCACAGGCACCACAGGGGTCCTCTATTTCGGCTAACGGCCGTTTTCGGGTGCTGATTCGAACATATATCACAGTTGACAGAGTATGTAAATTAAAAGTAAATGTAAACATATGACATGTGAGGGCAGTCAAAGAAACTTTTCCGATCGGGTATTGGGACATTTTGAGACTTTAATATTTTTGAGAAGATTGAAATATTCCGATGCGTTTAGTTGTGACCCTGTGTGCATGGAAAACTGAGGGTCGTCTTGAAGCCGTCGTAAAAACAGTGACGTTTTATGTCCCGGCAGAAGTGCTTGCGAGTTTATACCCATGGCATTTTGGGTAAGTTTTGTGGACAATATTCCATAGCAAAAGCCCATACACGACCATAGTTCTAACACGGTAATACCAATCTCAATAATGACGCGAATACGGACCGCCGGAAGTCTGCCGCTGAATGGCAAAGGAAATTGGGATTTTAAAAAGAACCTTAACACCTAATGAAGTCTTAGCCCAAGCGTTGACCATGAGAAAAATTATTGTTCCAGGAGCGCTAAGCTTCTTAACCTACTGGTAACAGCAAATGGGTCCCATTTCCAACCCATGCTGCCAGGTGATTTGAAAATCTCGAGATGCAGCTAATAAACAACTGTTCCACTTTAATTGGTCAGAGATGACCTGACCTAACCAAATTGCCTAAGTTAGCTGCAAATTGTCAAGGTACTAAATCAGAACGTTGTGTACCGCGACAAGCAAATATCGAATGCGATCAACCGATCGAGCTTCGCGCTTCTGAAAGAAAATAGAACCTAGGCCACTTTCTTTAAAGTACTACTTTAAAATACTCGATCGACAAGTATTGTATTCTTTGCTTAGCTGCCCTCGTACGTAGCTACCACTAAAACATAAAACAGTCGCTGCCATAGTTTGGTAGCTCCTCCTCACATATTCAATTCACTAAAAGTTAAATGCATCAATCACCATCCAGCGTCCAGTTCCAGTGTCTAGTCAGTTGTCTAGCGTTCACCGACAGAAAAGTAGATTATTTCTCGATTTTCTCACAAGAAACTAGACATTTGACCTAGTAGAGTCAACAGTAGGACAGGACAATGGAGAATGTGAATGTGGAACTTAACTTCAAAATTGAAATAACAAACAGTACATAGATAATAATAAAAAATCTACATTTGACATTCTAATATTTATATTATATACTACTTACCGAGCGAAGTTATATTAAGTATACAGATTTATGATGACGATGTCGGATGGATTAATGACGAACCGCTGGCTTTACTATTTATGAATTACGGTCAAATGGGCACTGACTGGAATGGACACTGCTGCAGTTCAGAACTTTACTTGCTGCCTTTTACCTATAATGCTATCTGCTATGCTACACGATTGACTGGATGTTGGATTTGGAATTTGGATGGATGTGATTGTGATGTGATGTTCTGTTGCTGAATGTTCGTGAGTTTTTGTTGCTAGAGAATCTGAAATTCGCCGCGTCCATACCACGTGAATGTTGGCACCTAACGAGAATTACACATCTCCATCTCAAAACAATACTAAATGCATGCTTTCGTCTTCAGCTTCTTGTTTGCTGATTTCCACTGATATAATAACTTGATGGGACTGTTAAAAACCTTTTTACACTTTTTTTTATTCGATGAAGTTAGGATCATATTTCATATTGGATTGAATTTGATTTTACAAAGATAATTGACTCAGCTTCAGCCGGTGTGACTCAATCCTCAATTTCCACCCACGTGAATTGCAGTAATTTATAAATTTAATTAATGATATTATGATGTTTCGAGAAAAAAGTATGTGATGTAGACTTCTAAATCTGAGCGCTTTACGATGCAAATGCAATATTTTGCATAAAAATATTGGTATAATGCAATAGCAGATTCCATATATTTTCCTATATGCATTTTGCACTTCTTTCTGTGCACACGCAGGCACAAGAGCTTTGTTTTAGCTAGGACTTATTTAGTTGAATTCGTTCAGTGAAAGTAATCGAGATTATTATTTATTAGTATTATTATTTATTTTATTTTTGGTTAGAGAAAGGAAAGTTGGGCTGCTGCGCTGCTGCGCTGCTGCCGCGCTGCATTTCGCTCAGCTGAGTAGTACTAGTACGGAATGCATGGGCAACTAGTCGTGTCAAAATCAACGTTCAACCTAACGTATTCATTATTTTGTGCCTAGCCAAGGTTTTCATTCCAGAAATTAGACAAGTGCGTTCCTCATCTGCTTCATTTTTTAAATGCAGAAACACACAGAGCAGTGGAGCATTGTAGGCACATCCACATCACACATTCTGAATATACCAGCGGCAGCAGTGTGAGGTCCCTCTGAATCAATAAGAGTCGTGGGTTTCTGTTTAAAAAAAATATCACACACATACACACACACTCTTCTCGTACACACAACATTTCCATTTCCATTGAAAAAGAATCGACATCGAAACATCGAGGACGAGGATCGAGAAGAAAGAAACTCGCATGTCAACCTTTCGTCACAATCTTCATCGCGGTGCTACTGCTGCTGCTGTTCTCTCAACGAAAGAAAACGTCCATCAGTTTCTCTGCGGTGCCCCGAACCTGGAAACGCAACCTTTGACCTAAGGTGTAGTTCAATTAACAAAAGCTTTCCTGACGCTTTCGCAGGACTTGTGACAGTGACACTAATGAATTAAAGTCAAAGAACCAAGCCCCTTGACCAGTAGTACTGACTACTGAAGATTGTATAGATAGAATAGACAGACGACGACGACGTTCACGTTGTGCTGTGTTTCATTTCATATAAGATTTTCAATCAACAATTACACTCGCCGTAACCGAGGACAGGTGTGGATGGTGGTGTTGGGGCCGTCATCCGTCTCGTGTTTAACATAACGTTCTGCCCTCTTGCAGCCTTCGTCCGTTAGATACCTACTGTAGTACAGTAGGCTCTAACGTAAGATCATCGAGGAAGTTACAGTTTAGACTCTCAAAAGTGGGCTGGTTGCCCGTATTCTACTAACAGGCAAGTTCAAATTAGTAGCCAAGTCAGTTTGCAATTTTGAATTTCATTCAGCTGATGCTTTGCAGTTTTAATTTAAAGAACCCAGCACCAGCAATCATGCTACTTATTGACTACATACTAAACACATTTTTAAACAAACAAAGATACAGTACCAGGTTGATGAGACTTGGTAAAAGCTCAGTCATGAGCCACGCTAACTTGTCCGCACTGACGTACTCCTTGAAGAACAGTATCTCAGAAACTGCTCACCTCACTCCAATCAATAGCAATGGAATGTTGTATGATATCTGTGTCTGTGTCTCGTCATCTCCCTTTCATAGCGGTCTGCCTATATTCTGAATTTCACTGACGATGGCGAATGACGATGAACTATATTGTTTCCAGATATGGAGCACGACCAGGCAGACCCTGTTGTCGACGACGAGTTCGACGTGTACAATGATGAAACCTTTGGGGACGATGGAGATGGTAAGAAAAGATCAATCTCTGGACAATATCAAATATCACTTATCACCACTTATGTGATTGTTTGAAATTCGGAGCACCTTTCAATTAGAAATACATCTCTGCTTGGTCATTATAAAATAGAATATAGGTTTATTTTTCTATAAGACGAATTAGCTCGGTGCTCAGGAAACCGAAAGCAGTCAAATATTTCATTTCTTTGCACAAGTGGAAATTAGCTGCTAATATTATTCCCTTTGATTCAAACCATTACAGAATTTGAATGGCCCGACCTAGACATGCCGCAAGAGAAGTTCGATGAGTCCATCAGACTTCTAAAGTCCGGTGAATACATCAATCGTCTAGGGCGAGGAAATAAGAAAAATGGAAATGTGAAATCCGAGGTCAGTTGCAGATTAGGGCTACATAGCAACTTGAGCTTACCTTCAACTTTCAGCCCCAAATGTGTGATACAATTAAATTATACAATTTAAAATGAAATACAGGGACAGACGTCGAATGAAGCTGAGGATGAATATGAGATTGAGAACGAGATGGAAGAAAGTATCTCTCGACTGGTTTTAGATGACGAAAATGATCCTGGCTCTGATATCAAAGCTCAGCGTTTGGCCAGCAGTCACGCTTACTTCATGCCTCCGCAGGTTTGTCTATTTTCACGAAATATTATATGTAGTACCGAATATCGGTTGGGTTAATTCCTATTTTGTATGTACGCTACTCAGGTGGTAAACAAGAACCTCAATTGGTTCATGGAAAATTATGTCCCGGGTGAAAGTTCTCTATTGGGCTCCTCAGTTTGGTCCATGCATCCAACCGCAACTGCTCCTCCACCACCGCCTGCTCAAGCTGCTCGAGAAGACGACGATCCTTTTTGGACCGAAGGGCCGCCTCCCGATGTCGCCGCATCTTCACCTGCCGCTAGTAGACCTCCGCCAGGGCTCAAACGAGGACCTAGGGTAAAATCTTTTGCTTGAACAACGAAAAAATATTCTAATTCTACTAAACTCTTTCAGAAGTCTCGTTTTCACTGTCCTAATTTTATATAGTCATAATATACCTTCTGCACATATCAAATAATTTCTTGTAGGTTTATAAGTGTCATTCCATTAATTCGTAACGCTATTTAAAAAGCTGCAAAACAGACAAAAACAAATGAATTTGGCTGAAACTTTCAGCACATGTAAGTAAGTCAATGACTAACTTACATCTCGGCGGAACATTGGGCAAAAAGTTCGCACGCACCACGGACGGTTTGTATTGCATTTTCAGTAAAACGTCTGGTTTTTTTATATAACATTTTCTAACATTTCAAAATCTTTGCTTTTGCATATCTATTGTCAATAACTTCTACACTTGCGCAGATATTGATTCCCATTTACGGGTAAAAGCTTCAAAAGATTTTATCGAGTAACATGGACGAAATAGTTCATTAAATTAACCAAAATCGATTTGCTTTCCTTTCATTTAACAAAAACTTGTAAAACGGAATAGCTGGACTTCAATTTAAGGAAAGAGCGTAACTTTTAGAATTGTTCTGCCTTCAGGTAAGCGTGTCAAGGATTACTCAATACAAAGGAAAACCGAGAAAAAAAATATTTTAATAATACAAAAGGTAAAATAGAAAATTCTGGAACAGTGACAAATTTTGTTTTACAAAAATTGAAATAAAAGCTCTCTATATGGACTATTGTACCGAATTTTTCGCGGAAATGTAATTTGGTAATTTTTTGTAATTTGACTTACCTCAGCTGAAATTTTCAGCCCAATTCATTCACTTTTGTCTGTTTTAGAGCTATTCAAACAGCGCTGGGAATTAATGGCATGACCCTCGTATAAGCTTCAGTGTCTGAAGTCTAAATTCTGTCGACCCTGGTGTAAGCGTATTATTCTAACAAGAATTAAAAAACTTTCAGGTTGCTCGAACTCTAGACGAAGTAGAAAGTGAGCTATTTTCAGCATCCGATGCCGCATCTGTGGCTCCTCCTTCTTCAGTTCCGATACCAAAGACCCCAGGAGTCACCGGTTCCCGAGCGTTGACAGTTCGTGAGCTGGAGCAGGATATAACACAAGGCGGACGACACTCAAGAAGTGAAATGGGTGGATTCAACTCCGGTGCCGTAATTCCGAACGTTTCCGGTCATAATCAAGTCTTGTCATCTCATGTTGGCAGTCCTGGTTCCCGACCGCACTTCGTGAACCGACCTCCTCCCGGCCTCATTCAAATGCATCACCCGGGAATGCAGATGCGTCCAATGAATCATTTCCATCCCGTACCTCACGGATTCAATCCGCGTTTTCCTCAGTCACGACCTATCCATCTTCCACCTCACCCACAACAAATGATGAGAATGCGTGGCCCGATTCACAACATGAATCACTTTCACCCGAGATCTCCGAGAGATAGTTGCTTCGATGCACAGCAGTTCCATATGATAAATAACTACTATGGGAACTTCCGTCCGCCACCACGGGCCCAGGAACCTAGAGATCGCTTTGCGGGTTTAATGAGAGAACGGGATAAGCAACGTCTTCGGAACATTCAGATTATCCAACTTCAGAATGACCACCCGTACAAAACGGACTACTATTTCCAGGTACATATCAAAATGCTAGTTGAAATTATATGTCTACGAATGTGGATTGGAATGTGTGTGGTTCTACATATATATTTTCATAATTTTATTAGATGCGACTATTCAAGAAAACAGGAAATATAGACTGCATGAAAAAGCTGTTCCCAAGCAAAGATGACACCCTGATCCGGAGCGCCTACGAACCAACGCGTTTTGAAAATGCGTTGGGTAAACTGCAGGTAATTTTACTGTTCTTGGCTGTTGAACATCAATTGAAAACGAGGTTAGAATTAGGCGGAAGTGCTGTGTGCAGTCCAAATTTCATGTATCAGTAGTTGCTGTTACTGTTCCTGGCATAACTCATAACTCTACTCGAAAAACAGGAAACAGCGCTTTCTTGACTTCTGTTTTTAGAGCAGCATTGCAGTGGGAAAGTCTGTTGCGCTTTTTAGTATTTTTGGATGATTTAACAATCAAACAATCTTGTTGCAGTAGTATACTATTCCATTTCGAATTTATAACCTGTTTTTTTATTCCTAGGCTGTTAGTGCTTTGGCACCGAAACGGATTATAGATTCATCGAATAATGTTGGTATCAAGGCTGGAAATAAGCCCAATGTACCAACACACCGTCTTCAGCTGCTCTTTGAAATTGAGCGGGTAAGTCTTGCTACAAGCACATCATACCCCGTCGCCCTCCGGCCTAATAAAAGCAAAAAATGCTTAGTTTTAAATTATTATGAATCACTAATTGTATAGTACAAAAATTGAGCACCACGGGTGGAAAATCTTCCATCAAATTGAAAATTTCCTCCGAAGATTTTTTCTCCCGAATTTTGACATAATTTTGAATAGAAACTAAGCGTATTTCGCTGGAAACACATTTTCAGAATATTTTTTTTTGACATCCTCCGAAGCTCCGCACCCTCGCCTCGTACGGAAGATTTTCCACCCATGAAGAGCATCAATATGTGATACTAAATAGCGGAGGCACCACATACGTCAAATCTGAGCTCAATTAATGGAAAAATTAAGAAGTTAAGCCGTATAATTAGTGAGAAACCACTTGGTGTTTTAATTCCGTTTCTTCAACTTACTATTTATCCGAACTGTCAAATTAAGCTGAAAGTTTGTGAATATATTGTCAAAATATAATAACGTCGTATAGTGGTGCTCGTTTTTTGTATTAAAGAACTGGTGATTCATAATTAATTTTAAACTAACCAGTTTGTATTAGACTGGAGGACGATGGGGTTTGCTGTTCTTAAGCTGCTAAGTTTATTTGATAAGTTTTAGTTTACAATTTTACTATTCGAATCTCCATGGATTTACTAAAATCATCACACTAGATTCCGTATCTTCTCTCCTTCTGTGTACAGATCTATGCCATGTTCCTTGACCTCAAGGAAATATACTACCGGATAAAGGCGGGTACAATTGGGCTTTATGCGGAGCGTCAGAAAGCAGAGGCACTGTATACCAAAATGTTGGACTTCATCGTCAACAGTCCCAGACTCAAACAGTGGCTCACGGTTTCGAAGGGGAGGGTAAGTTGGGAATAAATCTTGCCTGGAATGGAAATATGGATGAAGCTTTTTTAATGTTGACATAATTCATTTGCGTCATTTTAAAGGGTCTGCTTTTCGAGTTTGTGGCATTTATACGTGTCTACGAAATGCACCAAACGGAAGCTTTCGAGCTATTGGGTTTGCTACTCCGTGCAATCCCACCCTCTACGATGACTCAGCTAAAGGAAGGAAACGAGGATTATAAGCTCTACATCAAAATCGAAGAGATGATCAAAACCTGTTCCACAAATCAAATCGACATTCTTCTGATGAGTATTCCAGAGAAGTTTTTCCATAGTCGGGTAAGCAAACTGATCAATTTAGCGGAAGTGTTCGAAGCTCTCCTAATATTTGTACAACACTGAGCATGATTTTAATGAAATTATTTCATTCTGTTTAGCTGGGGTGCACAACTTTCTTCAGCATCTTGCAGACAGCTGCTATCGCTTCTGTTGAAGATGAAAGAACAGAATTCTATATTTGTAAGCACGCCTGGCGGCCTGACATGGCAGGTCATCTTCAACCAGGTTATGTACCACCGAACCATTTGGTTGGTTTTCAAAGGATCCCAAGCCTCATTATGGAATTGGTGAATGCACCTAATGATGCCGTCGCACCACTTCTCCATGGTCGAAGTCGGCTATCTCTGAAAATTCTTCTCGAGCTTATGCTCATGTATGAACATTTGAAATTCTCAGTTGCATTTTTATCAGGGTTCGAAGGAAAATATAGGCAATATATATCATACGATATTTTGGATATTTTCGAATTGAGGACTTTAGTATGTAAATAATTTCACAACTTTGTCGGGCCATTAACATATCAAAAACACCATTCATATTTTCATTTTTATTAATATATCGAATTAATATAAATATCATTGATAATCTCATGAAAATATCGACAATATCAAAACTTTCTTGATATTTTCGTGAAAATGTCGGCAATATCAAAAAAATCATTGGAATTTCATGGGAATATCGACAATATCAAAAATACTATTGATATTTTCCTGAAAATATCGAAAATACCAAAAATATCATTGATATTTCATAAAAATATCGAAAATATCATTGATGATTTCGTGTAAATATCGAAAATAACAAAAGTATGATTGATAATTTCGTTTAAATATCGACAGTATCGACAATATCATTGACAATTTCATGTAAATATCGACAATATCAAAGATTTCATAGTAGTTTCGTGAAAATATCGACAATATCAATAATATCAGTGATACTATCGTGAAAATATCAATACTTTTTTGATGTGAACATGATAATATCATAATATTTTCGAATCTGGCCTTGAATGGCAATTTCATGCCTCGTTTAAGCCAATTTGAACCACCACGCAACTCTCACTACAAAGTTTGTAGAGGCCCACAGTTTCTTGTTTTTTGAAAAAACTAAAATAAACGCAAGAAATACGAAAGTATCACAAATATAAAAACTATCTGATACATCGTATTTAATAATATCGGATATTTAGATATTTTCGAAAATATCATTATATTTACAAACTCTGATTTTTGTTCAAACTAGCGCTGAGATTACCTTAATTAATTACTCAATTCATATTTTAGGTCCTCAGTAAAGCATGCGAGGGAACGTCTACATTCACTACATACGTCGATGAAGTTCTCCGAGCAGATAATTGATCCCAAGAACAAGTACGTGACAACAATGTCTGAAGAGAAGGCTGAATTATGTGATCCAGTAGTGGACTTCACGTTACCAAGAAGACCATTCTAAGAAAAGCTGCAGCTTAGCTACTAACAGAAATCAGTTAAAGGCAACGGGATGCTTCACTATTCTCAACTTGGCCATAGCCCATACCCGTAATACAGTTTTGGTCTGCTTCAATTCGTAATTTAACACAGTTCACGTACTCTGAACATGCATATTATTGAGCACAAGGAATACGACTCGTGTGTATAGTTACTATCTAACTCTAAGCACGTTAGCGATTATGTGATCAAATCATAAAACATAATCGTTTGATAAGGAACTTTGCATGGCTGTGCCATTTCTGATGATATCTTTTGAATAAAGTTGACTATAAAGTTCTATTTTTAGAATGTGCCGGCCAAGGGGCACGGTACTTTTGAATGTAAGAGTATTACCTATGTAATTAGATAAAGTAATTGTCGAAGCCTCTCGTGGTCAAAGAGGGGGGAGTTATGATTTTGTGAACTAGTATAGTTATATCACTATTTACCAATTGTAGGATAAGCTTGATTTAACTTTAATTAAACCATCTGTGCACCAGCAATTCCTTGTATTCGGTATGGTGAGCACGTGCAAACCTACAAAAGCGTACTAGTTCTATTGACTTCAGTTGCTATTTCTAATACTCAACTTACTATTGCCTGAGATTGCCTAAAATGCTTTAAGGTATTAAGTCAAAGAAGTTGTATTCGAATTGCCTGCCATGGGACGGAAGAATGATGCGTATAATAATTAATATTAATTAATTTAAAATGACTCACTTCTTGTTCTACTGTTTTAAAGAAGTTTGTCCGACTTCCGACTTAGTTTATGTAATATGTATTTGTGACGAGGACCTATAGAAATATCTACTATTAATTAATAACTTACCAATAATATTTATATCCTATTATGTATGTATACGTTGCAATATTACGAGGGGTGTTCGAAAAGTTTCAGGCCCGTTTTGGTAGGGTATCAAATCAACAAAATAACTTACAGCCTTGAAATTTTGCGACTTTTAAGCTTTGTTCTTTTGCGAATTAGTGCACTTCCCTCTTTCACCATTAACCCTCTCAGAAAATATTATTCTGATTGAGAGTTCAACCATTCTGCTCCGCGACAATCACCTCGGAGTCGTCCGTGTGCCGGTTCCCTCTCAAATATTTTTTTAGGTGTCGAAACGGATAAAAGTCACTTAGGGCAAGGCCTAAACTGCAGGTAGGGTGAGGAAGCTCAATCACGAAGGATAGGTCCAGGGCAACGATTAAACGATGAGATGTTTGGGGTGAGGCGTTGTCGTTTAAAAAATTCTCGTCGTGTCATGCCTCCTTGCCTCTCATTTCTGATTGCGTAGCGCAATTGTTCCAATAATTTCCAGAAATATTCACTACTAATGGTGCTGCAACGAAGCAAGTACTCAAGCTGTCGGATCCCTGTTTACTCTCAGAAGAAGCCTCGCATTCCCATTTGTTTCCATTTTTCGCATTTTGTCCTTGAATCCAGAAGAAGAACCACGAAACAGCCACTCCATAGAATCCTATTTTGGTACTGGGTCATGATGATGAATCCACATCTCATAGGCTGTCAACAGATGTGTCTAGAAGTTTTCAGGATCCCCATACTAAATTTCCATAAGCTTCTGACAATTTTCCGCTGAAAAACTACTTTTCCCGCCGGAGCAGAATGGTTGGACTCTCAATCAGACTAATATTTTTTGAGAGGGAAGGTGTGAGATGTGCGTTAATTCGCAAAAGAACCAAGCTTAAAAGTGACAAATTTCAAGGCTGTAAGTTCTTTGTTGATAGCCCACTAAAACGGGCCTGAAACTTTTCGAACACCCCTCGTCCTCGTATGTCGTATACAAAGTACAACCCAGGAGTGGAATATAATCGAAAAAAAAACTATTATTTTTATGACACTTGAAGTGATATGTATCTTAAATCCTGATATACTTCACGTATTTAATTGTAATATAAAATGCTAACAGCCACTACTGTACTAGAAATAATAGAATACGATACGTGTGGCTAAATTCTTTCTATTTATGTTGTTGAATGGTTCGAGAAAATAATAAAGTATATGCTATTTGTTAACCCAAGCCCCAACCCGGTTTTGCCGTAATTGAATATTTTTGCCTTGTGAAGAAAAACCCGTGATGGCCTCAACACACCTAACTGGTTCAGAATCTTATCTTTTGGACCATTACTCTAAATACATACGAGGGCTGTCACATGGAAAATAAAGTTATCAAAAGTTTCATATCACCGACTTCGTACGATTATTTGAGCCGGAAGTCCTTTGACCTGTGATGAATATAGGGTTTAGTAGAGTATAGTAGGAAAAAGAATTAGACACAAATAATAAAGTTTTCAGTTTATATTGAGCCTTCAGTGCAGAACCATGGATCCCAGAAAAACAAAACTGGGTATAAAATTCTAATAAATTCTTTAATGAAAATTGGCTGTATTCCAGCGAAAATATTCCATATTACTGTAAACTAAAGTTTGATGGTGATGCAACCAAGCCTGGCTATTGTCAATGCATGGGTGAACGGTAAACAGATTTCTCGCAGGTGAAACTTGAATCACCTTTCAATATAATTTTTTGTAACTCGGCAACTAGGGACTTTGAATTCACCTAGCTCACCCACCCCACCTTCGTTAAGCCCCGGCCACACTGCAGTTGATCGACAGACGATCCGGAGATAAACAGTCGTGCAAAAAAAAGCTATGCCACACTGGAAAAAGTTTTGTCGTCCGACAAAACTCAACTTCCAAAAATCCGTCGATCGACAGACAGGTCGATCGATCTATTCCTGCGAGTATGCCACACCGACCAAAGTTGTCGGAAGACACTTTGTCGGACGACAACATCTCCCGACACTTTGTCGGACGACAAAACTTCTTCACACAGCCCACACTGCTCGGAACTTCTCCGGACAAGTGGTCGTTCGACGTCGATCGACAGAAATTCTGAAGTTGAAAAAATCCAACTTTAGTACCTGAAGATCTCTCGACAGAATTCTCAGCTCTTTCCCTCCCATGCAAATAACATAGCGCCAAGCACAATTCCAAGTAAATACCAACATCC
>JAQFXZ010000249.1:0-24034 GCA_034694025.1 Ceratophysella scotica | reverse complement strand
CGACATGCAAAACGCGTGAGCCTTTTCTAGAGCCTAAAAAGTTTTGACTAATGAGATTTTGACTAATGAGAACTTGATTAATGCGAAATTTTAACGGTTTTGACTAATGAGAATTTGAATAATGCGAGGACACCGTTAAATTATGTACCTGGTAGAAAAAGGTCGAAGCTGCTATGGAATGAACATGAGTAGATGTTAAATTCGGATCGAGATCGAGATGTAAATGTATAAATGTGCATATGCCTGGGTGAATATAGAAAATACTAAATAATAAGTATTTGAAGCTATTTCTCCATGCGTGAAATGTGGAGAAATAAAATGAAAAATTTGGAAACTGCAGTACAATACAAGTACGGATGCTTACGTTTCTCCCAGGTACCTCGGTCGAAGGCGACAAGGTTAAGTCGAATTGCCAAAGTCGATAAAAACGATTGAAGTTTTTTTTTTTTTTTTTAAATAAGTGCAGTTATTGTAGCCTTTTTTAATTGGACAGCTTTCCAATTATTACTATGATGGGAAAACTTGCCAAATTAGTTCAAATTATCCATAGGCACTTCGCTGCTGCCTTTCTTTATCGCTGTGCTATTGTTTTATACTTTGTTGAGCTTTCGTTTCACAAATCACAAATATAGGATTATGTGGATGGATATGCACGGTTCCAGACGTTGAATGCTAACTTGATATCAACTTTCGGAATCTGTAGCGCAGACCCTAGACTCTGTTCGAGCCATAGTGTGAATGTGAATTGGATTGGATTCCAATTCCAATTTTAAAGCGTGTTACGTGCTTGCCTTGTATGCATATTGTATGTATGTATACTCCGAACTATTGGTCGCAATCATTGTTTCAGTTTATATATTATTTACATTGGCTTTTGGTTTACTACTGTTCCTTTTACTTGCTCATATTTCAAGGTGACAGTAGAGGTTCGGCACTATGGCATTTAATTTGAGTTGTTGACGGATAGTGAACATGAACTTTAGAAACAGTTACATGGATTAATTCAGTTAAATTAAGATTAATATTTCAAAGGTTTAGTACAGCTGAATATTGAATATCCAAGTCCTCGAAAAACCTAATAACACAGTTACAGACACGAGATGATGGACAATTTTTGGCACTTTGCATAAAACAAAATACATATACATACACACAAACGTATTTCGTTCAGATAAAAAGGAACTCAGCAGCATGATTAATATTTGTAATTTCGAAAATGGGCAACGTTAGAGGTAAAACAAACTCCAAACTGTTAAATGATCAGATGTCAGATCCGAGTCGGATCCGACCCAATGTCGCTTTACCCGAACTGAATCTTTTAAAGCTAGAAACCGAGCCAATATGACAAATCTTTTCAATTTTAACCGGATGTTAGAGGGAATTAATGTCAATGCATTTCTCTTTTTTCGGATTCAGACTTAAAGAATACTTAAAGTGAAATTGGGAAATCAATTGAAATTAAGCCAGTAGTCTAGTGAGAAATAATTACTAACAGGAATTACACTTATAGCCAAATCAGGTCCGTTGTCTGACAAAAAAAGATTCGAGTAAATAAATTCTGACAAATGGGTTAGAAAGAACTTAAATATTCCTCCTCCTAGATGTCAAACTACGATATAATACCAAGTGGCCTATAATTTGTTTGCGATTTTGTTCCTCGGATTCAGCAGAGCTCAAGTTCACATTTTCCATGAGTTTTCTTCTCTTTAATCATTTCTCTAGCATCTAGCAACCTAATATCTATTCAAATAATTCAATGAATTATTGTATATTCAATGAATGATTGTTAAATAGCAAAGATTATTACATGTATTTTCAACAATAACAAGTAAACACATATAGCTTTAATATTTGGTGGGCAAACTGATCATTTTTGATAGTTTGAATAGACTTAAGCTCAACAAGATTGTGTAACTCATCATGGCATGATAGGTAGCATCTAGCGTCTGCGGTCAGGAATTTAAAATTTATATAATCAGCAGCTTATCTAATTTATGAATGTATAAGACCTGTCCAACAACGCGATTCCTTAAGTAATTTCAAACTTTCAATATAGGTGTATGGTCAGAAGCCTTATAAATTCTAACTAGTTAACTAGTAGTTTGGAATTTAAGTATTGCCTTTCACAAGAGAAGCTACCACGATTTGTAGACAGGCATTTTATAATGTTTGTCCACCCTACCCTATTGTTTATGTCTCCGACATGACGGCTTTGAAATCGGTCACAGAAAGGTAAACAACAGCCAGTTGAAAGAACTTGGCGGGGGCCACGTACGTAAGTGGCGAAATAATTTCACCACTTGCAAAAATCTGATTTTCACTTCCCACTCCGATTCCCTATGGGCTTTATGCAGCTACCACCGCAATCTGCCGCAACAAGCCATAGCGTATAACAATCTAAGAGGAAATTCTTCCATTATGCTATTAGGAATGACGCTCTGAGGAATGAATTTAGGCTTTGTAGAAATATGTGGATCAGAGTAGTGATTAATAAGGCCCGGACTTCCATATTTTTGCATGTTTCTTCGGAGGGCACTGGACCGGTGATACTCTGGATCTTCACAGACCATCTCACTGTGACCCCGATTACACGATTTCTATTTGCATATAGTTTCATATTTAAGTATTTATGGAAAATATGCATATTTAGTAGTTTTAGGCATATTATCTGCATATTTCTGCATATTTCAGCCAAAATTTGACTAAAACCGCCTATATTAAGCTTTACTATATGCCTATTCAAGCTTATATTAAAGTTTTTAGTGCATGTGCATATATGCGCGTATTTTGAGATTTTTATTGCATATAAAATGTGCATATTTTGAAGCTTTCTAGTACAAATAAGTGTGTAATTAATATTCTGGAAAGTCTTTTACATATTACGGATTTCTATTGTGCAACGTTTGAAAGGACCCAAAAGTACAAGAAGCGAAGTTCAGAAGCTGGACAATTAATTAGTTTTGGGATCATTTGCTTGACAGACTTGAGAGATGTGCAATTACTCAGAATTTAATAAACCGGAAGCTAATAAAACTGTTCGGATTGTCGACGCGTTGCTAATCGTGCAGGAGGTATTCTCAAGATTCTTGACGGACGAAAAGGCTTGCAAATATTTTTGGTAGGTATTTATTACGAGAATAAAGTACTTTGAGGTGAGTGAGGAGGAAGTAGTATGATTTTAGGATAAGCTATTATTTGACTCGTCAAGTAGACGAGTTTTCCAAGTAAAAAGTAGAACTATGATTCAAATTCAAAGCCAACGTTAATTTGAGTTTCTGTAAATGTGCATGTAAAAATGAGATTCAAATTAATGGCAGTGTGATCCAGTTAGGCTTGCTTGCTACAAACCCGCTGCTTGACTAAAACGTAGATAGATATACCCCCTAATGCTAATTCTGAGATTCCATCCTTCAAAAAAAATTCTGTACCACGTTTGCATGCTCTTTACAGGTGCTTTCGTTTGGCATTTTAAAAAGCTATTTCAGAATTCTCAGACAGGAACGCTAAATTGTTTGAACCAGTAGTGTTTCATTTCAACGTAAGTTCATGTTGTAGTAGCATCTTTTTGATACATGATGGTATTATGTAGAAGAGCAGGCAGAGGTAGTCAAATCAATCGGTGGATTTTATAATGTAAATGTTAAACAAGATGTTGACAAGTTTACATACAAACGCGAACGCGACTCGACTCCAGCGCCGATTCGTGATGCAATGAATCCCGAATCCCACTCACTTGAACCCGCCGCACCGTTATTGAGCGACAGGTACCAGTTTGAGGAACAATAAATACATTTCCAATCCTCGATATTCAATTTTATTGATAAAATCCTTTTTTTTGCAAATTCAAAGCCAATAGGATGAGTCCGAAAAGTGTCAGTTCCATTTTTGATTTTTGACCAAAAGCAGTGATTGGGATCTTACTTAACACACAATTTAAACCTATTGAATCACAGGGTGGGAATTTTGCCATTGATATTTTGTTAATTGTCCACAATTTGCCTAATACATGGCATTTTTTATACAATCCTTTATTCAGGCTTCCAAACATTAAAGATTTGCAGACGGTTATAAATAGTAGGTGGCATATTAAGTAAACATACATAGAATAGTACCAAATCCGTGGAGGCAGCGTTACTCACTGCATTGAATGAATCTATAGGTTTTATGTGTCGCAATTGCAATTACCAACCAAGTAAAAATGGATTTCTTTTACAGTTTTCATATTTTAGCTTTATAGCTTCAGCTTCAAAAGACAGTCTCCATTCTTTTTGAGGGCAAATCCAATAGGGCTTGAATGAATGTATCTTAATTGAATGTAATCAAGTAATATCCGCGATCAAAAATACTGTGACTCCGATTTTGTTCGGTTATGTTTCCCAATGTCGCGTTTCTTGGTGTCATCACTGATTTGATTTTGGTGTCGCTGTTTTTGGCTAAATGTGCGTGTAAAATGCATAATCTACTACTTATTTCGGGAAATAACATGCTGCAAATGAGCCAACAGTAACTTTCGACAATCTGATTTTTTGACTCGAAACAAATAGGCATTCATGAAAAACCCGTTTGCTGATCGCGAATCAAAATCGAAAAAAAAACACACATGGTTCCATCCTTCTACGACCAATGATTTTGTTATGATTTCCAAATATTTAGCGAATTAGTAAGTTTTTGGATTCAACTTTCCAAATTATGGAATCTTTCGGTGGGGTACCCAGGTTGATTTGCTAATTTGATGACGAAGAGAAATGGGTCGTCAAAGATAGTGAATCCATTCACTTTACACAGTCAAACTCAAGCATCGAATTGAACCTACATTTACTACGCCGTGTTGTGTTCCATTCACTTCTGTCCACTATCCGCATCCCCGAGCTCTCCCCGTCGTCTTCTTCGTCGTCAACGTCATTTATTGGTTAGTTTTGTGCCGAGCTGTGTTTCGTACAAGGCACAAGCTTGAAATCCCTCCTGCTCCTTTCGGTTCGTTCGGTGAAGGAGGTATAGTGAATGTGAATAGTAAGCAGAAGATAAAAAAAAGCTTCCCTACCGCTCCTCATCCTCCCCAGACGGAGTCACGCTACCGAAGACGAGAGAGGAAAGGATAATTCAACGGACCGTCTACTATTATCAGTAGAACACTATTCTATTTACTTGTTTATTCAAAACTTTTGTCACCGCGTACCCGCACCCGTACCTGAACTTGGGACAAGATGGGTGAAGCATTGGATGTTGGAGCTTTGGTTTGGTAAGTTAAACCGGTTTCGGTACTATTCAAAAGAAACTAACTTTCGCAACCCGGGTCGCATTCCCCGGCTACTTGCATTTTGGGCGGCATTTTGAGCCTATGCTAAACAAACATCATGTTTGTATATACTCAATATGCTCTTCTGTCTTCTGACCCAATTTCTAATTAAATTAAGCATTCTTTATGATGTCCACATGAATTAGGTCGCAATTTAACTGAATCGTCTGCTGCCCGCCACTTTTCCCCCAAAAGTAGTTTTTGGATTTCGGATTTTTAATTGACCGGCACGGTACTTCATTGCAGTTAGTTGTAAATGTAATGTCAATGTTCAATGTCAAGCTGTGAGTGTCACACCTGCTGTATGCACTGGTGAATGTATGCGTAGGTCACCGAATATCAAAGACACAAAAATAAATGTTTTGAATTCAACTTATTTTTTCTCCAGAGTGGAGACTTAACTGTAAAGTACAATTTAGCTTTACGTGTAAGTAGTCACAATTCTATCTACTTACTACTTTTCATGACCAAAGCTCACTTGAAGCCCATTGAGTATTTTGATTTTGAGCCAGGTTAGACGCTTTTTGATTGTAGACGCATGACATGACAAGTCAAAGCCGCAATTTTACTCTGTTACCACCTCGTAAGCTTCTTACGTAGTCCCCTCTATATTTTTAAAGGACCACTTCTAATTGTACGGATATGAGTGCGAATAGAATGAACACGTCTTAACGTAGAATGCTGTAATTTTTGTTCAAGAAAATAACTAAAATTCAAGTACCGTCCCTTTTCAAGTACAAAGCACAAGTGTGACAATACGAAGCGACACGCAAGCCAAAGCAACCTAATCGTAGGTCGTAATCGAACCTATGAATTCAATAAAAATTAATATAAAAAATATCATCGTTTGACGCTCTATTATATGCATATCCCTATAGCATTGAACTATGGAAAAATATTTTAATTATGCTCAAATAAGTAACTAAAAATCTAATACTTTCAGGGCTAAGATGAAGGGGTATTCACCATGGCCTGGCTTGGTAAGCTCAAACTGCGTCATATTTATATTAAATCATTCCTTGTACTCTTAGCTATCTGCATATTAGTTTTAAGTGTCGTAGCAGAACAAACGGTCTACTTAAATGTCATTTGCCATGTCCATAGGTTGCCAAACCTCCTCCAGGCAAGCAGAAGCCGAAACCAGGAAGAAAACGAGTATACTTTTTCGGAACCAACAATTTCGCTTGGATTGAAGAGCAACATATAAAAGAGTACGAAGCTCATAAGGAGGTGTGTGTGAAGGCATGCAAGAGCCAGCCCTTCAAGGAAGCACTTATTGCGATCGAAACTTACAAGCAGAACCGGGAGAATGGAGACGTTCAACCCGAAGGATTCTTCGAAGAGGAAGAACAAGTGAAAGAGGAACAAACTGCAGCTGAAGAAGGTGACGTATCAACTGCGGCCACTCCAGGAACTGAAACGAAGGGAGCTGGAAAGGTACCTACTTTCTAATCCGTCCCTTCCTTCTACTCTAATCCAAACCCAATTTTAAAGTTAAAGCTCAAGTTATATTTTGATCGGTACTTTTCTCATTATGAAATGTTGTCGGTATACTACTCAAACTCAATGTTGTATGCCAGCGGAAGCACATACAAGTGCCCCTTCTCTTTTTTATTGTATTGATGGGCTCCACGTATTTAGCGTCAACGGTCAACGTTTGAAGGATTTAGGAGGCTTCACTTCTTAAGCCCTTAAACCCGGACGAATGGAATTCGGTCCTGGTTTGCTTGCGTTTCCGGTACTTACTAAATCTAAAAGGAAGCCGAAAGGGCTATTTGATAGGAGAGAATGTAGGTTCTACGACGATGACAAGAGGAAAATGCATCATAGGGTTCTAGATCTTTCCTGAGAGCATAACATAATTAAAAAATGAAATAATTTGATAATAATTTTTTTAAGGAAACTATAAAGCCAGTTTCCTAATCAAGACAATAAAAATAACTTTGCAAATGAATAAAGTTAAGAAACGAACACGGTGTGACGTTTCTTGTGCTTAGAATGAATTTGCTGATTATTGTACAAATTACAGTTGCGATCGCGGCTATTTTAATACTACCTCCCATGAGTGCCATAGTTTCACCGACGTTTGATTTGAAGTTGCGTACAGAAATCCTCAAGGCTTCTGAGCATTTAATTAACTTCAAAACTTCGACAATTTTACCAAATCGGATTCAAAGGGGTTCTTTTTATTCTGGATTATGTAAGTCCATCCCCGAGTGTTGGGCTATATGGCAAGCTTATCAGTTACAAAAATGAAATGAATTCAATTATTTCAGAAACGGTTGTTGGTCGTTTCTTCAAAAATTACCGCTAATTTCGGACTCTATAGTCGTCACTGCATTTTTCATTCTTTTTTCTTGGTATTTTATTTTTCTGCTAGGCACATTGTAATTCTTTTGTAGCGATTTTTAGTGCCGCGGTCAGGTTTTACGATTAGTATAGGGAACAGCTATGACGACGTTTCAACTTTAGAAACTTCAATCCTTTCCCAAGAATGACCCTAAAAGTAGACTTGTACCCATCGAGTCAAGAGCTACTTTAACTTTGTTAACTTTTCATACAGTGTTTAGCGTTTCTCTTGTCTCAGATTCAGAGTCTGCTGTCAATCCTCGGTCAAACAAAGTGAGAATCCTTGATCTTACTGAAGGCAACCTACATATTTCCGACTAAGTTCTTGAAATATAGGTTATCCATATCTGCATCAGTACAATGCACTTTTTTAAAATAAATTCTACGAGTTTGTAGATCAGAAATTCGTACGAGATTTTCCTCTAAGCAAGCAGTCCAATCAAATTGCAATAACGGAGAACAAAGGCTGTGTGTATCAAGTTGAACATTGAAAATAGAAACTTTTGTTTGGATCTTGTTGTTGTATAGTTCAACGTCAAAAGTCAAAAGCTTTGACTGTAATTGTAGCCTGAGCCTGACGGATTATGTATGGTGCATTTTTCGTATTAAGGTCAAAAGTTGATGAAATTTTCCGATTTCTCGCTTCTGTTGATGCTTTAGGTACTTATAGAAAGAAAAGGGTCGATGTCCCATGGCCCCAACTTGATCACATACTTGTACGATATCTTGCTACAATTTTTTTATAGAAAGATTCTCAACATATATACCTAAATGTAAAGGATATATTCCATCATTGTGCATCCGTATCCCTGCCCTGTTTTCCTTTATAATACAAATTAGGATATGAAGAAGAATATTGTTTCTCAAATAGGAAATCAATTAAATCCAGAGAATTGGTCAAAAGAAACAAATTGTTTCAAAAAAAAAAAAAAAATTATATATAATTATCATACCCCGGAAATGTGTGTAAAATACACTTTTTAGTTTTTACACCTTTAGGTCCAAAACTTCGGATCCATCCGAAACATACCAATCCCAGCTGAATCCTGAAATTTTTTAGTACACTTTTTTACATTTTTAAGGTGTTAGCACATTTTTTCACATTTCTTAGCATTTTTGACGTTTTAGCACATTTTTCGACATTTTGGGACATTTTTAGCACATTTTTCGTCATTTTAACACATTTTATCTTGGACAGAGAAAACAAGTTCATAATCCAGTGAAGCAAATTTACACCATCTATATCTCCTTTTAAGAACTATATACTCAAGTGCGCCAATCAAGCATTTTTCATTTCATAATACGAAAATACGTTCGTGTGAGCTTGCTTTCGAGTAAAAACCTGCAACTTTTAGCGAGCGACGGCGATCAATAACTACTGAGAACCTTGAAATGATTTTAGTTAGCCATTGTTATTTTACTCGATAGAGGGTTTGAAATACGGGGAATAAAGTTAATACGTGAAATAAAGTTTTTAAGCACATGTTTTCTTGTTTTTGGCACATTTTTTGCAGTTTTTGAGCACATTTTCGTGTACATTTTTTGGCCTTTGTTAGCACACACATTTCCGGACTCTGATAATTATGCATCATGAAAATTAAGAAACCCTAGCTTTCTGAATTGCCAAAATAACTTTATATTCCCGCTAGCTCGCCTATTTTGGGAACAAGATATTCCCAGTGTGCCTTGGAATTAAATGATGATTTTTAAATCCCTAGTTTTTTGAGTGACTTAAAGAAAAGCTATGGCATTGGTACAATATTTAAGTAGGTGATCCGATCGATGCCCCAGAAAATCTTTCCAATTTGAGACAATTTTGTTTCCAGCCACGAGGTCGAAAGAAGAAAGCCGTTGAAGAAAATGGCGACTCTCCAACCAAAGTGAAAGGGACTCCAGGACCAAAGAAACGCCGCGTATCTGCTACTGACAAGAAGTCTCCCAAGGCTCCACCTGTTCTTGCAGCAGGAAGTGGTAATCACGTTCAACGCAAGTCTGCGGTGACTAATTTCTTAGATCGTCCTTCCGTGTGCGCTCGAATTGTAAGATGTTGTTCCTTATAAACAAAATGTTTGCCCGATAATCATTTGACGAAATACATTTCAAAACATTTCTGGAAACTCGCAGGATTCCGCTCCGCTGAACGTTAATCATGTAAGCCAAACCTTGAAGGACAAGAACATCACTCCTTCTGAACTCAAGTTTGGATTTTTGGGATTGGGTATAATGGGAACTGGAATGGTCAGGAATTTGCTGAACTCTGGCCACAAGGTCGTTATTTGGAATCGATCTCCAGATAAGGTAAGGAAAAATTCTATCAATACATGTTTTGCTTTGCAAAAAACTTCGGCTATAATCCTTGCTCAAAGCTTGCGTTATTTGATTTTTATATTTGCCTTCAGAGTACCATTCAGTCAGTATATGTAAATATATAATATGCTGCGAGGTGTGATTTTATGTGATTTTGTGGGAATTTTTCGGGTGCAATTTTCAAAATACCGATAGAAAAGTCCTCCAACGTGATAAATCACAGTTATTCACAGCAAATCACAAAAATCACGTTAAATCACCCTGTGGTGTGATTTTTCCGAAGCATGTGATCTCGAGCATTCGAAATTCACCGCCATATTAGATCACAGGAAGTCACATAAATCACAGTTTGCTGATTCTGATTTTGTTCAAAATGTGTGATTTTCAACAACCCTTGTATGTAGTTCGCCAAATCAGCTATTTCGGATTTTTAAAATTGTTATTTTCAATTTTATAAGAAATTCGTTCGTGAAAAGAGAAGTACAAGCGCGTCTTCACATAATTCCTTTTTACCATTTATTGATTGACTAGTTCGTTTTTTACAATAAAGTATGGATGCATTATCTTACAAGATGTAAATACTGTATCCATATCCATGCGATTGAAATATTGTTTATTTTGGTGCTTCATATATTTTGCTGCATGCTGTAGTGTAGAATCTGCTAGATATCTAATGTAGAACACTAATACACGCAAAGGCCAGAAGGGCTTGAGAATTGACCTACGACAAATGTCTCTCTGCTTAATTCTGTGATTTGATTACTGTGCGTTGTACCCTATGGTCTAGCATCAACAGTTTTGATAGGGGATGGGGATAGTATCAGGATTTAGTTTACTTATGATTTATGAAATGATACAAAGAACAGTTCAAATTAGGCAATAAATATTTGAGTACTCTGGCTGGACAGCGTACATTTACTTTCACATAATGATGTATAATCAGGAACAAACCATGCAATGAGAATCTTCTCTATTAACTACAGCACTCAACATAACCTGTTCAATCACAATTACAGATTTACAATTAGTAACAACTAGCCAGGCTCCATAAGAGTCGAGTCAAATTCTCAATTAAATATTGAACGAACAGGCTCTTTACGTAAACGCTCCTGCTTAAGTTTATAGAGCAAACGAGAAATTGACTTAAAAAAAAGTGTGGGATTTAGGATTGCTTCACTTCAGTACTTGAAGAAATGTACAGCGTGTGTTATAAGTTACACCACGCACTTAAAATTAAAGAAAAGTATAGGTTTGCTTTACTTCAGCACTTGAATAACTTTAAGTGTGCAAATTACGCAACACAGACTAACGTCACGCCCGCGCACTTAAACTAAAAGAGTTATGGCTACTTCAGCGCTGTAGAACGTGTTTCCTAAGCTACGCCCTACACAAACGTCACGCCCAAACACTAAGAAATTAATATCTATCTCTATCTAGTACTTACTTCTATTCACAAATGCAAGTGAAACAGTCATAATTCTGGAAAGTTTTGACGGTTTAATTTTGTAATACTATACAAGTACTAATGCACGCTTGATATTCCACATATTGCCAAAAGAGCCTCTGTACTTTCAGTTTACAAGGCCTACAGAGTGTACAAGAGGTGACATTTAAATAGACTTCATGCTGAAAGGTTCAGATTGAATTAAAGATACATGTCCTTGAATGTGAGGTGGCCTACACTAGGAGTACTACACAATCTTAATTTTGAAAATAGAACGGATAAGTCATCCGGTTGGAAGTACATTGAAAACGTCAGATACCTGCAGGATGTCAGGAGGTTGCGGTAGTTTTCTCCATGCAATGGAGTGACTAAATATGAATGCTAAGTATGTGACGCCGAAATTACGCAATCTCAGTATTGCCATTGGGATTTGTCTTCGCCTCTTCTGGTTCTTCAGCCTGCTGTCCCATTTGTACCATCTCCACACTATGCGGAGGATCAGTAGGTTCAAGCACTGGAATTGCTAATACATGTACGGTTTCTTCTGGGCCCACCAAGAAGAATTCAGGAGGAATCAAGAGTGAGACATGTTCTAGTTTGGATTTTTCCGTTCCGTGAAACCGAAGTTGAGCTGGGTCCAGAAGCATTGTTTCCAGATGAGGCTCACCCATTTCATCCATGTAAACAGAATCCGTTCTTCCAGCAGCTCCTATGCCTCTGCATGTGTCGAAGTTTAGAGTCTTGGGCAGATTCTCCAGGATCTTGTTTAGGGTTTGAGCTTGCCACTTGTAAGTTTCACGAAGTCGAAGAAGCTGATGACTGCTGAATTTCCCCACCCGATTACGTTGGAACACGTAATTCTCTCGAACTTTGCATAGTTGGTGTGTGGAATAGGTGGACACACGTCGAATCTGTTGAAAAAGTCAAACTTGTACTTGATAATGTGAACTCAAAAGCGGAAGGGTTTGTTGAGTTGGAATTTCCGCTTACCTGGTCATGATACTGATCTCGCATCGTGCTAATCTGCTGAGCTCCATAATCTCGAATATCCGATAGGTTCTTGGTTTGGGTTGTGTAGCTTTCTCGAATTCGCTCCAATTGTGAGATACAATTGTCCTTGATTCTCTTGGCCTATTCAACGTGTAAACATTCTTTGCACTTGTATTTTGACACCTTCAGAATTTGGTAGTATATAATTGACATACCTGCATATTGTAGTTTTCTCGAAGCCACTCCAACTGAGAGTTCTTGTGTTGATCCATGTTCTCAAAGAATGCTCGAATCCGGCGAGTTCTGTAGTGATCACTAATACTTGGGCAGTCAATTCCACACCTGAATGGTTTGAAAGCACATTGTTTAGTATAATACAGTAAATCACTGGATAAAATCATTAAATCTTTGAAAAGTTACCTGTTCAACAAATGTCGAACTAGTTGAATGGTGAGGACTGTGAGTAGGAATCCCAAACTGGTCAACCATCCGACCAGAATACTGAAGAACTTGACTTCGAGAAAAACGGAAGTGTCCATGCCCAGATGTATGTAGTGAGTCACATTCAAGTCGGCGTAGGAGGCAATACATTCGTAAAGTCCAAACTCATCCAAACTCAGGTTTGAGAGAAGTAAGTTTCCGTTCTTGAGCACACGGAGAAAGGATGTGGGCGTGACTGAAGCGGGATCCTCCTCGGTGTACCTACTTCCGGTCACTAGACGATGTTTCTTGGGAGTTATCCAAGTAACTACCGGGCCATCTGCTCGTTGTGTATGACACTGAAGAAGTATGGTCTTCCCTGGCAACCCATAGTACTTCTTCCGAGTTTTTGTAACTATCGAAGGATTAGAACAGTTGAGACCTTGCATGAAATTGGAGAATTGGTAGTCAATTCCCTTGGAGTAGCACCAAAGTTGGTTCGTATCATTGGAATTGTCAATTGAGATCTTGGTGACATTCATCTTAGCCCAGTACTGAACCCATCTATCCTGACAAGTACAAGTCCATTTGTTCCCTTGAAGGTAGAGGCGTTTCAGGTGCGGGAGATGGGCAAGAGTCTCCGGAATGGTTACCATCCGATTGTCCCGTAGATCCAACGTGTCCACAACCTGAAGAGTGTCGATGAGCTTGTCCATTTCCATGAGGGAGCGAGAGGCGGTGTAAGGATCTTTAAAGCTGTCCTTATGCCAGGTATTGGACATGAGAAGAACCTTCAGCTTCACATTGTCCTTGAAGTAGGGCTCAAAGATTTGAATCACATTATTCTGACTCATGTCGATCGAGTGTATGGCAGTCAGTGGAACGAACACTTCCGTGTCAACATACTGGATCTTGTTGTTGCTCACGTTGAGCTTGTGGAGGGAGGCAAGTCCCACAAATACTTCTTCCTGGAGATGTTCAATTCGGTTGTGAGAGAGGTCAAGGACGCGAAGTTTCCGCAATGGCTCCAGAGTGCCCCAAGGAACTGACTGAATGTGATTTCGGGAGAGGTTGAGTGAGTCGAGTGCCGTGAGATGGGTGAAGGCGTCTCGTCTCAGGTCCGAAATCGAGCTGTTCACACACGTGATATGCTTTACTGCCTTGGGCAATGCATTGAGAAGCAGCCCAGAGAGCCCTGGATCACTGTTGCACACACTAAGACTGTCTAAGCTCTCCAGAGCGTACAAGTGGGGGAGGCGGGTTCGGGCTTCGGTGGGCGTTGTTGCTCCAATTTCCGAAAGTACCAAGGCATCACAAATCCGGATTTTCCTAAGGCTCTGTTTTGACTTGAGGATGAGGGAAGAGGAGAAGACGAGCGAAGGATCCAGAACCACGTTGTGCAAACTCAGCTCCACCAAATTATTCTCCACGAGTTGCGGGAATATTTTCGGGATCGTGAAGGTGTTGAGTGTAGCATGATTAATGCCCAAATGTCGGACTCCATGTGTGAGACTAAGTTTCCGACGTGGAAGAGGACTGGCAGTCGTTGCTTCTCTCTGACAAGTAATTTTCAAGTGTTGAGGACCAGAGTCGTAGTGACAGAGGCAGATGGGCGGACAATCAAAGTCCAGGAGGCTGGCATGAGCGTTCTCTGAGTTGGATGAACTGGAGGAGATAGGAACAGATGCTGAAGGTTTGGTGGTCAGACCATCGGTGCTTCGGAGTGAAGTGGCATCCGTCTGGCTCAGAGTCAAGATCAATATTAGTATACATGAGAATGGCACGACATTGGCGAGAATTTTGGTGGAGCGATTCGCGGAGAATGAGACGGAGTTCATTCTTCTGCACTCTTTGAGAACGTGTGGCTCTTCTTTCTCGCCAATGAGTTTCAGCTGATGTCACATAGTCTGAAAAAAAAAAAATTCAATCTTCAATGCAGATGCAGAAATATTAGGTCAGCCACTTCATGCACTATGCACTTCTCTATCCCAATTATGTATATCAATACACAACTGCACACTGGCCTGGGCCTGAGTATAGACTACCAGAACTTGGCACCTGTCTGTTCTAAAATTGGAGTATGAAAACATTTGAAATGACTTTGAATAACAGAGCAACCTTCAAAAGTTACGAAATCTATTAGGCATACATCATAAAAAAATGTTCACTAGGCAACCTTGCATTTCAAGCATGGCTCCTTTCTTCTACACCTATTTCTCCTGCAACATTTATGACGAGCTACTTGGAGTATTGAAATGCGGAGAAACCTTATCACTTTCAAGTGTTAGGAGTCCGATTATGATAGGATGTGCCAAGATGTAGGATAGTAAGTAGATGGTTAATGGTTATGCTAATGTCAGCACAATGTACATATTTGGTTTGGGTAAGCAATTCTATTTCTGCTCTGGAATCATCGTTCATCTCTGGATGGATGACTCAGTAATGAAATCCGCTTTATGGTCTAGCATTTATGTCTCTTATCTGCTATCTGTCATATTCATTGAGTTGAACACGACGACGCATTTAATATTGCAATACCTATTACATTATTATTATTTAAAATAATGACTGTTTCTCCAACTCTCGAATATCTGCACTCCGCATTCGCATTTGTATATTTCAGCTATTTTGCGTGTTACCTACCAACTACCAAGGTATAGCGACTAGCGGCATGCTATGCGATTGTCTAGTGTGCTAGTGCGATTCTTCAGTAAACTCTCGCTTCTTCTGCACAAACAACATCACTATCACTGGCTTGGCTGGGAGCTGGGTCTAGCTACTAGTCGCGTGGAGTTCTTTCTTATCTAATCATTATTATGCGCAATCATTGTCAGCCTAAAAAAATAGAAGAGTGCTTTACTGAGAACTGCGAGATCGTATGGTAAACCCATATATGCTCTCAACATGCAAGTTCTCATCTCAAGGTGTGCTACTGGTTCTTCTCTTTGTGGATTTAGTATACCACATATTATAGATTACTTATTTATGGATAGTGGTTCACATAATGATGGGCTAATATACATACCTTCCATAGAAGCAGTGGTTTGGTTTGTCTATTGTAGTGTACCTGGCTCCTATTGTAATTGTAATTGCTGATAGATTAATGCATGTTGAATGAGATCTCGTGGGAATTTCCGCACACAACACACAAATACTCAATACTCAAGTGTGCTAGGCTAGGCTAGAGATGCGAGATACGAACTTCAGTATAACAAGATGTATCTAGTACAGTGCTGAGTGCAGGGCTGTAGTCAGTAGTGTGCTTAGAAAGAACCTCAATTTAATTGAAATAGCACGAGATGAACTGTGAAAAGACATTGTGGAAGCATGCATGAATATGTAGTGAGTAGTGAGTTCAAGGAGCACTATAATCAACTCAAGAATTAACTATGCTCAGCAGATGTGTGAATATATGAATCATAACCAGCTGAAGTCTACGAACAACGAATGGTTTGGATTCACATTAATGGAGCAAATTGCCTATGAGATGAGCACTAATTGGGTTTACTTATTCAGATTTCCATCCACGCGCTTAATTTTCCGCTTCTAGGCTTTGATTCTACAAACCGGTCTTAGATTCTTCTGCATTCGACGTCGATGTACTTTGGACTATTTGTAACATAATTAATATGTAGTAGTTGTATACTTCCAATGTCCAATTAGGATTAAATGGTCAATTCAAAGTGAAGTTACTAGTCCAATTTATTTAACGTTATCAGCAATTGCCTTTGAAAACTGTCAATCGTCAAACAAACTGGCAGTAGCAGTACTCAGTAGGCGCATTTCAATTGTACAGAATAAAGAGCTAAGCTCCTAGTTTGTCCTTGCGGCATATGTCATATCGTCGCGTCAGCAGTAGTTAACTCCCAGCTCAAATGTATAATCCAATGATTTTATAAAATGTTGGTTGTTGGTAGTTGGTGGTTGGTGTATGTAATTATGTCGTATATTATATTGATATTTAGTAGGTAAGTACACCTTAGGTTCTATGTGTGGGCAGTGGCTGGCAAGTAACAAGTTGTGTTGTCAGTTTTGCCTTGCTCTCTGCTATTTAAGTTTCCATTACGATTTGATAACTTCAGATTTAGTATTTATAGAAGACACACATCTGGTGCACCCTGCTTGCTGCACATGCATATGTAGATGACAGATGGTGATATAAGGTGCTGATCTGATGTTCAGCTTGCACAGCAATAGGATTGCGCAATAATAAAGTAGGCACTTAACAGAATGCGATGAACCATGGACGGGTTGACTAAGCGTGGGCTAACGGACAATGTGGCTAAAAATTGTTTTTGTACATGTCACATGTGACGTGCTTACCATAGCCATTGAGATTTGAGATCCAAATGAGTTGTATTGCAGTAGTGTGGGGCAAGATAAGGTCAGGGTGATCCCTTCATGGTGAGGCTGATGTGGACTAGTAGGGTGGTAGGGCTCTTTAGTTCCAAATGGGTACTTTTTCCTTGATGCTTGACCCTGGCCTGGTGGGACTTGGTGTTCTGCGTTCTTATACGGTTGTATCTGTCTGTCTCAGGAAACTTCGTTTTGTCTTTTGCCTTTGCTTGAGTGAATGGAGAAGAAGAAGTGCGCCTGGGCCGCTCAATAACGAACTGTTCCTGCTGCTCGTTGCTCGTCCAACTCTTTCTTTGAGTCCTGTAAACCGCATACATCGACAAAATACAATAGTCGGCTATGCCCTATGCACTATGCTGGCAGAAGAGCCAGGCAGGCGGTTCACGTACATTATGCCTTCTGCTTTGTGCTCTGTGTTCTTCTGGGTTCTCTGGTCTGGGGGATTTTGGGGCTGCCGTTGCCGTTCGGGTAGGAGTTGAAACCTTTTCAATGACCCTCTCATCCATGCATACAAAATAATGCAAGATCACGCAATCTCTGTTCTTTCAGATACCCTGTGTTTACGCGCTCATTCTAACGGGACGTGACATACAGTACAGTAGCTTTCAACGCAGGTGGCGGTGATGTATGTGTAATTGACGATTGACCTTAAATTTGGATGAAGGAGAGGGGTATTTGAGGTCAAGGTCATGTCACTCTCATGCATAACGCATTTCCCTGAATTTAAACGATAATTTTGGACCAAAAAAGACATACATTACATAATTACGACGCAAAACGGGACATGTCCCAAATATAACAAAAGTTTTAAAGTTAGTTGGTACCTATGCCCGATATCATAAAATCTTGATGATTTTTGAGCGAAATTATATAAAATATTTATAAATACTAGATCAACTACATATCACATAGTTTCTTACACTTTAAAATATTTAATTCTAAATACAAGTATTGCGCCGTAAAGTAAACCCTTTTGTGGCATTTGAATTTGAATAACAACATTACAAATTACAATGCAAAATGCAATACAATAGTTCGAGAATGTAGAATTCAGTATTCTTGGTCCTCTACTACCTATATACATATTAATTTGATAAATAAGTTTGACAATAAATATACAAATTCTGCTTGAAGTTTTTCGAAATGGATGTTTGTATGTAATTGCTGCTTGAAGTGCTTCATGCTTCATGTAAGTAGTGCTTTGCTTGTGCTTAATTAATGGCATTCTTACACTAATATTTCTTTCGTCTAGAAAATACTCAAGTTTGCTGAACTAAATTTTTTTTTGTTATAGTGCAAAGATTTCATCTTGGCTGGTGCGGAACAAGGCATGACTCCATCTGATGTCATTCAAACGGCGGACATTACATTTGCGTGTGTTTCCGATCCACAGGCTGCGAAGGATGTAAGTTGACAAGTTGACACCCGATAATTACACATTACACCAAGAAAATAGTTTTCGATTTTCGAATGAAATCGTAATAATTTGTAATAATTTCCACAGATGGTGTTTGGGAACTGTGGAGTACTCCAAGAGATTACTGCTGCTAAGGGATACGTAGAAATGACGGGAACAGACTCCGAGACGTCTTCTGATATTGCAGAAGCGATTGGATCGAAAGGTGGTCGCTACCTAGAAGCTCAGATCCAGGGAAGCAAGACTGAGTCTGAAGAAGGTGAGTTGGAATGTGATTTATTCGGAAACGTCACAATCCATGTTTGAGGGATTTACTAATCGACTCTATTCAATGCTTCCCAGGTACATTGGTCATACTTGCAGCTGGTGATCGATCTCTTTATGCAGATTGCCAGTCTCCGTTTAATGCTATTGGAAAGCATTCATTCTTTCTTGGTAAGTTAATTTTTAGCACTAAGAGATTCTCATATCTTTTCACAATTGATTCAAAGGTATAATGGCACTGTTTCACAACATTCTTCAGGCGGTGTCGGAAACGCGTCAAAGATGAATTTGGTTCTTCAGCTAATTTCTGGAGTCGTACTCTCTGGTTTGGCAGAGGGAATGGCTCTTGCCGATCGTGCAGGACTGCAGCAGAAAGATGTCTTGGAGATCCTAGGTTTGACCACCCTAAATTGTAGTCTTCTTTCTGAGAAAGGGCATGGTGAGTATTACTTGTGCTGCACATTAATCTTTTATCAGTGTTTCCAAATTGAAACCTAATTGTAATTATTTCTTGCAGCAATTATTGACGGTAACTTTCCGACCCATCAACCACTCCAGCATATGCAAAAAGATTTGAACCTAGCCCTTGGGATGGGTCACCAACTGGAACAACCACTTCCTTTGGCTGCATCAGCTAACGAAGTTTTCAAGCACGCGAAGCGCCTTGGGTACGGTGAACATGATGTAGCCGCTGTTTATATTCGTGCTCGATTTTAGATTCCATAGGAGCCTCTATGAACAGTTTCTTTCTTCACATGAATTTTCATACATCTGACGAATTCCTATGTAGCACTCACACTATCCGTAGAAAAGTACTCCAAATGAATTAAATCCAAATTCCACCGAATAAGCCCCGAACTTAATAATTAAACGTAGATAAGCCGCTGAGGTCAAAATTCTTCCTTGCACTGGGAACGGGTAGGCCCTTCTTGTAATAGCGGTTCAGTTTGTCATTTCGAATATGTGGTAAAAACCTGTAGTTACTCCAAATTTCAACTTTATATAGTCTTTCTGCGGTTAGTACGGATGAACTACAACCACAACCACAATAAATGCGCGTGTGAATCTGTAATAATGTCATGGGTCATGGGACACATTGCTGTACTCAGGAATTTCCATGGCTTACCTACCACCGTTGGTCGGGTCAGAGCTACCAAAACCGGCTGTATTTGAACTTTGAACCGAATTTATCAGAATCCCTGTTCTTTTTGTAGTAAATAACTTTGTATTCGAACTCAAAATTCTCTAGAGTATGTCATAATTTCACGAGATTTAATCTACAGGTAGATGGCACCACGTACAGTGTAGCCTGAAAAGACAGTTGAATGCAAATAGTCTTCCGTCAAAACCTCGTATTTAAGACATAGTCACTGGATGCGACCTCTTTGGGTCCGAATAACTTGGTTAAAGTAAGGATTACGGAACAGGCTATAACCAACCATTGTAACCACTCAACATTTCGACAAACCTAACCCAACCAGAATTTACCAACGCGCGTTTCCGATAAAACCTAACCTAAAGGATCAAAAAGTATAACCGAAGCAAAAAACGCCTTCAAATGTGCATTTCATACTGGTTACAATACAATGGGTGGTTACATGGTTGGTTACAACCTGTTCCATGGACAGGGATTCTGATAAATATGGAACTACAAAATCCGGTTGTGATAATTTCGGTTCGACTAACTGGGTTACACCTTTCCATTTATGTAAATGTAGTACTCTGCCCGTGACAGATTGGGTTTCAGTGTTTTTAGAAATGAATTTCACAAAGCCAATATTCAATGCGTGGAGCTCCATTGAGCTGCTTCACCTTCAATCAGAGCCCAGTATATTTTCTGTGTAATGAGATGAGGAAGTACTTGTTGACAAGAAGTCCTCACTGTCAGCTTCCACTAATAGATCCTGACTTTGATGTAGCTCCTCATTCTTCAGTAGTGCGGGGTTAGCAATTACTCAACTTACGTTATCCTTGCTAATGGGAAGTAATATTAGTAACTTGTTAAGTTTACGAATGCTGTGAGCAAGAACTACCCTTTGGAATGGCAAAATTATAAATGTACGATATAAAATACAAATTAATTACCATTTAGCTATGATATTTGTGGTGATCATTTTGGATCGTTGTTTTTTAAAATAACCGAAAACAAAAATATTTAAGCAGACCTTATTATAGAATGTTGACTCCAATTTATTGTTTTTCAGTTTCCTTATCTGAGAGTAAGACATTATTTGTATTGAAGGTGACAATGTGCGCAGGTTGGTGAATAGTAGATGTTAATTACGAAGGTGTACATGTAACTACCCACTCTTGGTTGTTGATGCTTCAGCAAAATTGCAATTTGACATAAAGAATCATCCTAAAACTCAAATTGCTGAAGTATCAACCAAAGCCTTTGGAAACCCTTAGTTTGTATTTTTTTCTCAAAGGCGAATGTCATGCTTCCGCTTCAATTCAATGTATTTAAACAAAGGAGGTTGTTTATATAATCAAATATACATACACTACCATACTAGTACATACGCTATCACAATGTTAACTTATATGAATTGACACATTTTTACATACCTCTGTGACAGGAATCAAATATTACATTATTTTACAAACTTAATTTGTGGGTTTAGACTATTAATTTAGAATCTATGAATAATATGTTATCCAAATCGTTTCATGCATCAATTGCATACCCGTTATTTTGCTGATTGTTTCATTTGATCTTTCAGCTGAGGGGAAATCCGTTGTTTAGTATATGTTGATAGTTAGACACTTGTTCACCAATTAAATGAATGGTTGGCCTCAGAGATTCAGTTTTGTGCACAGCGGCTCATGTCCAGTTTTGAAATTCGTATGAACTACTTGTCTTAGGCAAAAATTCAGTCAATTAGAAGTTGCAATTCAACTGGCTATGAACCGCTGTGCACTTTGTTCTTTCTTCGTGATTTGCTGTATTGACGGCTATCTGTGATTCCTCGCTCCGTGTTTCATCATATCTTCTCGTAATGTTAAATTAATAATAGTCACATTTGTTTAAACGCTGCTCTGCGAGGGTTGTTTGATAAGTCAGTAGTGTCGCGATTTAAAAATAGTGTGACTCTGCAACTACTATGGCTCGTTTGTTCTAATTTTTTAAGTATATTCTCTTAAGGGTTACACAACAATCGCACTCGTCTACCAGATCTGACAATCATTTTTCGTAGAATTCTGAATATACTTAGAAAATTTTAGCAATCCAGCCATAGTAGTTGCGATCACAATTTCTAAATCGCCAATCGCCACAGTACTTATCCTTATCAAATAACCCTCGTACTTCGACGAGAAGGGCTCTTTCATTGATTTATTTTATACCCAAGCATGCTGACGTCGAAATCAAATCTAAAACCTGTTAAAAATGGTAAGTCTGCTTAAATGTGCAGATTGCATAATATGCTTCTGTTGTGTCGGCTTTACTATTGCTGTTACCCGATACCGCCGCTTACATATTTAATTGCTACATATTGTAATTATAAATGCTATATGCTGTGTTTACCAATATTGAGCTTGTAACAAACTAGGCTTACAAACTATAATTTGTATACGTACCTACACAACGCCTTGTTTTTACCGTGTTGAATTTAACCAAATCTTACAGTTTGCCCTCGATCGCTGACTTATTTCTTCCCCGATAATGCATTCTATGTTGCTTTGAATGTCGAGTGCTGTAAGTATATATGCTAATTATTGCTATGCTTATGCTAATTTTGTTTTAGTCATGGGCGCTGGGGTCGAGGTCTTCGCTACGACTTGCTTCGCATAGCCAATTCGGGCTACAGTGTCATGCAGTTATATAAGTCAGAGGACATACCCGAAAACATCGTAATGGAACATGGCTGGGGTGAGTTAGTTATTAGCTTGATACAGTGAATATTAGATCGAATCGTTGAGCTTTCTTTTCAAATAAATGTGAAATTCCTCAGCTTAGTAAAATTCAATTCGGTTCCTTGGGATTGATTGGGGTCTGCAACAACTTGTTCCCTAATACCTATTCAACGCTTTCTGTTTCATTTCAGATGAAAACAAGAAGTATATTTAGTTCCTGGGATTTCTTCTGCAAGGATATTAATCACAGATCAATCAATTCTTTTTTGAGCGCCTGACTACAACCAATAGGAATATCTTATATATTTATGAGCTATTAGATAAAATCACATCAAATTGAAATATATATCCACATATTAAATCAAACATACTCATCCAAGCCCAAGTTAACTAAACTGTGCTGAATTCCTGTGAAAGGGCGCATAATTCGAAGTAGAAAGAGTACACGGGAATTTTAGAGGTGTGCACCGCCTCGCCACGCCGCCGCCGCCGCCGGACTTTTTATGTCCAAAAAGTGCTTCCGCCGCCGCCGATTTTTAAAATTTCCTATACGCTTAACATTACTAAGCCGCGCCACGCCGCCGCCGCCTATGCTTTTTGAAAACGGGGAAACGCCGCCGCCGACGTTTTAAGCCTCGGCGCACACCTCTGGGGAATTTAAACATTTTTGTAATGATTTCTTATGGTCGGCCACTTTTCACATTATATCCTAGAGTTCGGCATATCCTAACGTAACTAAGAATATGACAAGTTGTCTCCCATAAAAGCATGAGACTATACAAATTGTAATATACGATTTCATTTACTGCCTGGACATGGTGAACCCAATTCCGTACTAAAAGTCGATTGGATGTTAGGGAATTTTTTTATAAGGAGTTTGGCCACCTGTGCTTTTTGCCCAGAAAAAAAAACATTACAAAATCCTGAATAATCTTAAGAATTACGGCAAATGCAAATATTTCGTTTTAACCTGATTTAAACTAAAATTTAGGGCACAAATATATTTTATTCTTTTTTTAATCTTAGCAAGGTTATTTTTGTAATAAGTATATCATTTTTGAAAACATTTCTAGAATGATGAAGGTCGCATATTTTGAAATCATACATGACAATTTGTATTGTGTAATGCTTTCTTATGGAAGCCAAAATTGTCATGTTTTAGACTAGGTTGTTCCGATACGTGACATTTGATGTGACGAGGTGTCAGCCGTAAGAAAGCATTATCCTATACATAAAAACGTTGATCTGTGTGTTGTGTGTGTATGTATGTTCACTATCTCCTCCCAAACTACTCAACGTACAACCATGAACGATAGCTTAAAATTTAGCTAATTTT
>JAQFXZ010000248.1:0-24065 GCA_034694025.1 Ceratophysella scotica | reverse complement strand
TGACCTACCTACAACAACGCGGGAAGGAAAGAGAAATGAGTCTGGCCAAAGGCCATCTCCATTCCGTATCACCAAAAGAATAGCTGACGTCTGGGGAACACTACGAGTCTTCGGACATGTTCACAGACGATTTTCTCTCTTTTTATCTGTTTGACCGATCGTGCTATACGCTGCTCCTGCTCGTCACTCGTCTCTCTTGGTTCCACGAGCGTCATTCCTAAAGTTTTCATAATATTTTAAGAAAGCTCAGCAAACAAAAGTCGAGTGCATCGAGTCGAGACGGTGCAGCACAGCGTTATTTTTAAAATGACCCATTTCTAAAAATGTTATCGCTACGTAGTTTATAAAAAATCAAATCTCCCGTTTTCTTCTTTCAAATCCAATATCCACATCGGTAAATGGGATTCCAATAAAAAGAACTCTAAATTCGGTCATAAAATTAAGTTTACTGGGTTTCTTTTCACAGAATTTTGGACTAGAGCAAATGGCACATGGCACAGCTATCAAATATATAAAATTGACCATTTCATATCAATAGAACGAAGCTACATTTCGTATATACGTTTCGTATGCATATTTAGTAAAAAGTAGTTCATGATATTCTTTAGAGAAAATGGATTATCATATCGTAGCAGCTTCCACTTGCGACATTTTCAAACAATATCGGCATCAGTATCTACAATTTTCAGAACTTTTCGACACAATTTTATACCAAATCTTCATCAAAGCAAACGAAGATGTTATTCTAACTTAAATGTAATTTATAATTTCATTTATGAATGGTGTCTTCTAATATTTAAATTCGCCTACTACTCGCCGAGTTGTGATTTGAGGCTTTCTACAAAATACAGAACTTTTGGGATGATGCTTATATGAAAAAAGAAGTAGTTCATTGTTCTCCGGTGTATCGTTTAAAAACGTCTTCTCCGACGTCATTGGGCTATGTCAACTGTGATAAAAGTTCCCATCTTCTGGTTTGACATGATTGAATGAAAATATTACAGATATGGTTTTCTGGAACCAACTGCTTCAACCAGACACATATTGGCATTTTTCTCTCCTATGACGACACTGCTGCACTTCTGAGATGGGTCTCCATCTCCAACAGAATTTATTGTTTGCAGAGTCACTTTTGGCATACTAGAGATGCTCCTACATAATAAAAATGAGCATATCTACAATCCTCTTTCTTTGTTTCAAACTACATGTTCGGAAGTAAGTACACGATTGCTGTTGCACACAAGAATATTATGTATAATGCATATAATATGATCTCCCAGATCAGCAATCAGCTTCCTGGGACCAAATCACGTTGGCGTAGCATCCTTCGTTGATCAATCTTAGGTCGTAGTCGGTCAGCAAGTGAAGATTGGCTACTTCAATTCACTATGCGACTTTTAGCACTATTTTTCAAATTCCACATTTTTCTTAAGTATTGGAACCAACATATTACTTACTAGACATAAAATCCTTGATAGCCTTTGTATGATGTGCTTTGAATGTAGTTTATGTTTCATTGTCAAGCACGGAGTCCAGTTGTCACATCTTCTTCAGAGTCCATAGCATTCGCTTCAATGACACAACGTATGGCATATGGCATCCATAAGGATATATGGCATCCATAAGGAAGCACTACAATTCTCTGAGCGGTTTACAAAAGGAATTCCTGGAAACGGGACAGAAAAACACGTGCACACAACACAAGATGCTTATACACAGTCACCTCAAGTTTAATTAGGTAGATATAGGCTCGCAACTTATTTGTAACTAAATTGATACCACGGAAGACAATAGTCACAAAGTCTTACAGGACACGGAAGGAACTTTTCTAAAAGAACATTCGAGAATGGAACTAAATGAGTCAGGCGTTCATACAAAGTTTTTGTTTTGATGTGCAATTTCTAAAGCTGGAAACAAGTGACTTTACTGTGCGTAACTATGTAATTGGGCTAAGCAGACTGTGCGAGTCGGAATTTCTTTCCCCGTGGGCTAGTGAAACCGTTGGATTGAAGAAGGCGTCTAGCCAGTCTCCTCGTGTCGTCTCTCGATCCATTATTTTTTTATTGGAGTTGTAGCCTGGAGAGAGCCGAGGAGTAGGGCATGAATCCGCCATGATAATTACTAATTAATACGAGGTTCTACAGAGGCTCACAGCTTGAATGCAGATGCTCTTGACTCTAATGAAGTTCCACTTGTAGGAGAAAAAAAAAACTTTTCTTGTGTGTTTTCCAAACTTCCAGCTGGAATTATACAGTTTGAGTCTTTCCCAAGTTCTTCGACTGCCACAGTCTTCCCAAGTCCTTCCGAATGGTAATACTTTGTTGGGACTCAGACTATTTTGCTCCTTTTCAGCTCAAACATGCACTTCCCTCCTACTACATCCGTTTACACAGATAGGAAGAGGCAAGGAACAGGAAAAATAAAAAATTATAAATGAGAACAAGTGTGCGGAGAGTGCTAAGCTCCATACACTATGCTCTGCACAATGCGAATCGTACAAGGCGGGTCTGGTCAACAAACGCGAGGTTAAATCAAGAATTAACTATTTTCTGAGAGCCGAATCTCAATTTTTTAGGAAGAGCTCTGTATGTATACTAACTGGAATTGTATGGAGGGACCTGGACGGTGAGAACCAGTACCGTACACCATTCTTTTCCAGAATTTGGCTCAATTATCAACTTTCTCCTCTCTTTCATGTTCTCTGGCTCTGCGTGTCAAAAAAGAATACAAATAATATACTATGTGTATTTTAGTTATCGCGCACAGTTCGGGTTTGACGAAGAGCCCAGCTTGGCTCAGAAGGAGCTGACCACCACTCGGCTGTAAGGTTGGATTCAAATCTGGAGCCTTATCGGAGATTAATCGGTGGAGAGAGAAAAGAAACAATAGAATTACTCGGGGAGATAATGGAAAAGCAGAGTGCTTCTAGCCCTGTCCTCAATCATCTGTTTGACGTTCGACTCACGACCAGAAGTCCAGAAAAGACAGAGGCTCTTCTCAGTTTCTGGAAGTGGCAGGGTCAAAACAATAGACCAGGCCTACTCGTGTGGCTCGTGGAAGAACTGGTGACGATGGTGACGAGAATTGAGAAACAGCAAGACTCCAAATCTGCCTTTTGCCTCGCTTCGCCTTTCATACTTGGAAATTCAGCAGATATGCTTCTTAGCTACGCAGTTACATTATATCCAGAGATGCTTTGGTCTTAATGGATAGCCGTAAGATTCCAGACCAGTTGGATAAACAACGCTACTTCCTAGTCGGTCGCTTGGGTAAAAGCCAGTTGGGCAAAACCAAAAGTTTTACAAGTTAGGTTAGGTTAGGTTAGGTTATGTTGGGGTAAAAGATTGAGCAAAAATGGAAAGATAACATAAATAAACTGTTTTGCTGAATTGGATATTGCCAAATTGACCTGGAATCGGGTATTTGAGTTTTTTTATGTTTTTCTCCCAATTTTCACCTCATATAGCCTAAACTGAATCAACTTAACCTACCCCTAACCCAATCCAACCTTACCAAGTTTTGGTTGAGTCAACTGGGCTTTACCCTACTGGCCTGGAATCAGTTTTTTATGTTTTTTTTTATTATTTTTTTTGCCCAATTCTTTCACCTAACCTAGCCTAAATTGAATACCCCTAACCTAACCTAACATAATCTGAATTGAAGTAAACTAACCTAAGCTGACCTAATCTGATTAGGTTTTGTTTTTTTTCAGCTGGTTCTCGCCAAACTATCCTGCAATCAGCTTTTGTGCTATTTTCTTGTTTTTTGCACAATTCTTTCACCTAACCTAACTTAAATTGACTCAACGTGACTTACCTAGGTAATCTAAATAACCATAACCTAGTCTAAACAGACATAACCTGACTAAGTTTTGGTTCTATAAAACTGGTTTTTGCCCAACCGACCTGTAATCAGTTATTTATGGTATTTTTTCTCAATTCTTTTACGAATCTAACCTTAATTGACTTGACCTAATATACTGCAATCTGAATTGACTCAAGCTAACATGACCTAATCTGATTAAGTTTAGGTTTTGCACAACAAATTTTTGCCAATTTTTTTTATTTATGCTAGTTTTTGTTTTTCGCCCAATTTTTCACCTAACCTAATCTAAATTGGCTTAAACTAACCTAACCTAACCTAACCTAACCTGACCTGACTTTAGCTTTGCTCAACTGATTTTTGTCCAGGTGCCCGACTAAGAATCGTAAATGCTTTCTAAGGACGTTTGCGCAGCTTTCAGCACTCATTCGTTACGAAAACCTGCAGCGGCACGTAGAGTAGGCGGTTTAAGATGACTGTCCAACGGAGAGTGAGCAGGTCTGCAGAACGTCGAAGGATGCCGGAGATGACTTTGGCATCTCAGCCGATTCCCAAAGGAAGGAGGATTACAAAAAACCTTTCAAGTCGTGGAAAAAGAAGAGCTCGGATTTGTTCATGCTCGTGTAACGGAAGGAAATCGAATTCAATTCTAGCAAAAACTTGACTCGAATTACATTTAGTTGTGGAATGGAAAGAAGGGTTTAGTACGTCGGGCTCCACGTCAATCCGGCTTATGATCAAACATATGTGAGCCTAGTGCATATTGGAGGCAGGAAAACTGTTCAATTTCTCAGCATTCAGAACTAAGTGCAGCAGAATGAGGAGGAATTGAATGCAGAAGAGGATTCGTCAGTGCTAAACGCACTCTTCATCCTGGTCCTTGGTTAAAAAGCCTAACGAGTCGGAGTTTTTAGATTTGATGCTTAACTGGGTTGTAAAGTGGAGAGCTAGCCAATAGACGTCCAGATTCCGAGCCTAAAGAGAAATTTCCAAGCAATGCCTTTTCTCCAAATTGCCATACTTTCACTTGTCTGGCAACATTGATGAGAGTCCTCCACATTCTTCTCAAGCCCTCTCCCTACTTCCTCGAACAGAAAAAAAAGAGTACAATAGTACAGGAAACATACACACAAAAGAAAAGTAAAGCCAAAGTTTGGCGACTTCAATATTACTTTACTTGTTAGCCAGGAAAGTAGTGGAAACTCGAGCTAACTTTCTCCTGCATGCACACATGTATATCAATGTGTGGTTCAATCTACTAGTGGTTCACTTTTTTCTATCTCACCCACCAATAAACTTTTGTAAGGGATAAATGTGGAGAGGGAACAAAGCTAAGGTTTTCCTTGTTGTGCTCTAGTCTCAACTGGATTTCCAGGAAAATGTCAGTTTAGTCCAATTCTCAAAGATTTCTACACTAATTAAATCTTTATTTAGAATTCAGTCCCGTATTTCAGCATTATATGTATTTCTGTGAAAACCGTATTTGAAGATATCAGACGAAAGACCAAACAAGCTGCCAAATGACGTTTTGCATTTATTTACTTTACGTACCAAATATTGCGAATTGATGATTTATGGATCCATTTTTGACCACCTGAAATCAAAGGCGGTTCTAAATATGGACCTTGACCCCTCTTTGCTTCGCCCGAAATATCGGAGCTTCAGTCCTTAATTAAACCTAGCTTTTACTGATTTTCAACAAATTATTTAATCTTTTAAAACTTCGTCTTTTAGCCCTCGGCCCCTCCCTTGCAATTCCTAGAACCACCACTGCCCTTAAAGATTTTTAAACCCTTGTTTCTGTCTTAATCTACTAATTTCCTAACGAATTTTTCTAATAATTTGCATCTAGCTATTTGATACTCACGTCAGACGGATATTTTTAGTATTCACTACAGGTTCTGTTAAATTCATCATTCATCAGCTTTTTGTCAATAGTTCTGAATGCAAGTATCTGTGTCTTCGATGGGAAAAGTAATGTCAGGCAAGTAATGTACCTGGTCGGTAAAAGTTAGAATAAACATTAAAAGTTGATGGATTCCGAAATTAAATTCTGAATTAAATGATCGTTAGCCCTTGAAACCATATTGGAAATGTGAAATTTATTTCAAAAAATTAATGTGAATTTCCTTCAAGATTTTTATGAAACGGCTACAGACACTCAAATCTGCGAATAGGAGGAATCTCTTCTGCCTTTCTCTAAATGAGCTTTAGATTCGGGTAAGACTGTAGGTAGGTTTTGGTAGTTTAGATTAGATTATGTTAAATTAAGTGAGAAATATTTGACGAAGCGACATAAAAAAACATAAGAACCGTTGTTTTTCCCAACTAGCTTTTGCCCAACTCTCCCGCATTCTTTAACATATAAAACACGTAAGTGCAGAAATGAGCTTATGCGTTGTTTGGTTGACATTAGTAGGGGGCCTGGATCGGGGTTCGAGAACCGCCTGGATCGTCAAGACTTGTGTAATGTATTTCCCTCCAGAATCTCCAACTACAAATTATACTTTATTTGGTGTTAAGGGAGTCGACGGAAAGGAAAGGTATGAATAAGTAATAAATAGGATTAAGTGCTGAGTGCTGCTCCACACCATTTCATGCAAAATGGAAGGAAGGCCTGGGGAAGAATTTGGGGATTGTAGACTACTCTCATTGAAGCCTCAGATACCTCTTCCTGGATATTTATTCTGTTGAGTAGACAGCAACTGACGAGGATTTCATTAGAGCTTCTTCCAGGAACCAAGAGGTCTGACATAAACAGGACAAGACTTTCAGTGCTTCCGAAAAATCCCATTTAGGACGCTCAAGAATTTTTAAATTGAACTAAAATCATTTCTAGAACATTTATGGCCCACGATTCAATTTCTATAACAATCAGTGGCTCAAGTGCGTAGTGTAATTTGACTGCATGCGGATTAGTGCGCCAAAGAAATTCTTGAACATACAAAGCGGTTTATGTAAACTTTGCGGAACACGTTGGTATACACCCAGTAGCATATTTTGAAATCGTACCCCGCAATTTGTATTGCGTAATGTTTTTCTTGTGGGAGACAGCTTATCATATTTTTATTTAGGTCAGGTCGTGACTGTCGTGACCTGATTGGGCTGAAGCACTCAAAAATAATTAGTAGTTTCAGCTGGTGCAGTTGTCCTAGATGTGGTCCGTAAAGTTTACCTCGACTCACAATTTTGCTTGGTCAAAACCTAGAAATTTGAGCATTTTTGGCTCGAACTTGACAAATAAAAGCGTATTTGGTATAGTGTGCGTATACCTTCATTTGTAAATAGGCTAAGCCCAAGGCTAAATGAGGTCTAGTTCATTAGTCGTACATCCAATCCTGCGTGGGTAGATGTAAAACACTCAATTCTGGATCTCGCTACTATGTATTCAGCAGGTGTTGCTTGTTTTAGTTTTGAAAGTGGCTAATTAGGAATTGTAAATATTGAGCTAGACTCATGTATGACACATTAGCTGAGATAAAGCAAGGCAGATATCCTATGAGTTGAACCCTGGCTGGAATGGAGGAAACGAGGAGTGAACTGACAAGTCCACACTTGAGTGTGTGAATACTAGCCCCATGTGCCTCGTTTTGAAAAAGCTTGTGCCATATCCTCATGACCTCCGCTCTGAAGGCAAGGCTGGGTTCCATTCCATTCCAGCTGGAGAAAGCCCTTTACTCCTCTCTCTCTCTCTCTCACTTTCTCAAATAAAGGGGAAGAGTTTGAAATAGTTTGTGCCGAAGAGCCACATGTGATATGAGAGGAAGTCTATCAAGACAAGTCCAACTAACAACTTTCCTCGTTTCAAACCCTCACAAGTCTCTTCCTCAAACTCCCGCACTTACTTTCACACAGAAAACGAACCAGAGTCAAATTGAAATTTGGGAGTTTGGAACATGAAATTGTTGGAAGAAGAATTGATCGTTGGGCGGTTTGAATCAGTGCTGTCTTGGCTTGGCAAGCTGCACAGAATATTTAAATTTCGCGTTCCAGCTTCAACATGTATTTTTTGTAGAATAAGCGCGCATTTTTGAAAATTGACACGATTTAGTCTATTTGAAAATAAAACTTTTTAACTCTAAATTCATTCTAAGTTTACTAAGTTTACCTTAAGTCCGTTATAAACTCATTATAAACTCCAAGACAAGTATTGAGAATCAACAAATATTTAAAGACTAGGGTCATACGAAAACTTAATTTATATAAAATGGTATTACCAAACACCAATAGAGAACTGATGCGGAAAAGGAGACAATTGGATTTAGTCAGTCAATATTTGGAATAGTTCCGCAGCTCAAATAGTGGCGACAAGGAAAGTTAAAATTTCCATATAGACTCGCGTGTAATTCTATGAGTCTCCCGAGGTCAGCTTCCGCTCAATTGTTTTCCCCCTCCCTCTAATTGCCGTTTTGTTCTGCCTGATCACCATAATTGACTCCAGAGATTACATCCTACACTACTGTCACTACGCCTTCAAATTCCTGTTCTTTCCATCCCGACCATTGTTATTTTGAGCAGAGTGGCCGTGCGGCGTGCGGACGCTGGATCCCACCTCCACACGCATCCCAAGCCTGGGTCAATATTATTGTTTGCCCAAGGACCCCATATGATGATCCGGTGGAAAGAAAGTGAGCCGAGGGACATATGCTCTGCTCATATAATGATGCTCAGAACCTCCTTTCCATAGGCCTCTCCTAATATCTCCAGTTTCAACACCATCACCAGATCCTGTCCATGACCAAATCGGAGGAGAAATTGAGGCCTGGACAATGTCAACATGGATAGACTCGTGTGAGAAGAATAAATTCAGGCTCCTTATCAAATTGCACTATCGAAGGTTGGAGTTAGGAATATGCAACACGCTGTATCCAACCATTGTGACTAACCATTGAAACCATCGAACATCATACTTAAACCTAACCCAGCAAATTTACCTGGACTACGAAAAAGTAAAATGAAATAATAATTTATTTATTATACTTATAATACATATTTTAAATGGGTGGCTACAATGGGTGGCTATAATGGGTGGCTAAGCCTTGTTTCGAAATCCTTATCTCAAACGCAATATCAGCTCATGGGCTCTTGTCTCTTCTGAACGTGAATATTTGAGCAAATGTGTCACCGGATGTACTTTTAAGACTAAACCCGCCAAATCTGAATACATGCACGTGATTACGCTTAATGTCCTTAGAATTAAACACACTTAAATGAAAACAAACATCGTCCACATTTTATGCATAGTGTGCACCAAAATACCTCTCTCTCAGCAACTTTGGAACTGATTCTGTTTTTTTTTCACTTGGCTTTGGATCTCTTACGCATACATTTGGGAGCCAACCGCTTTCTTGTAGTCGAGTAAGCACGTCTTCACAGGATTCATGAAGATATTCCTGTTCAAAGTCGGCATACTCCTGTGACATCATTGAATTCACGCACGCCGCACGCATACGGCACGAATTCAAGCCATTACCAGCAGGTATGTAGTAATGTACAGGGCTTTGCTTCCCGCTTTTTAGGTATTCTTTGGGCAAGCTAACTGCGAATTGTTATGTACTATTTACATTTTACGTTCAACAGTCGGAACTTTGCAATACAGAATTGGGGAAACCAGGTTCACTTCGTTTTAGAAAGTTCGAATGGTTGTCTAACTCATTGTGAGTCATACTGTCCATAATTGTAGCAGCTTCTAGGGACGCTCATGCAGCCTTGGTTTCATGTATATCTGGAAATAGCGCAGAGGCACAAATGTTTCGAGTCTCATTCACAGTCAAGACATGACCTCGCAGAGGATTCTCTCCAATCAAGTGAAAGGTCTGGAGCATTTGGCATTTCGTACAGTTCAGTTCGTCGTGACCTTATACATGAATTATTGTAGAGTTTAACATTACGACTAAAGACTCGAATTAAACCGCAAGTTTTGACCAAAACGTTTGACCTAATGTCAACCTTAGGAATGTTCACCAAATATTCTTTATTCAAAATTTCTTGGTTCGATTTAATTTTTAAATTTTACCCAGGCCTTTGGCCTCATACAAAATGCTTAGAATAAAAATCGATTATGAGTCACCAATTGTATAGTACAAAAAACGAGATTACGATATTTTTTAAATGAATCGTCAAATTAAGCTTAAACTTTGCAAATATATGTTGGGAATATATAATCACGTCGCTGAAGTGATGCTCGTTTTTTGTTTTAGAGAATTAGTGACTCATACTTAATTTTAAACTCAGCTTTTTGTATGAGAACTGCACTGTACTCCATAAACCTGCTTTTGGGTCCACTGCCTTCATTGTCAATGATGTTCTATTATATTCTTCAAGCGGAGTTATTTTATAACCTCAGAAGACAGGCTCGCTGATTATCTACTATCTTCCTAATCTAAACAAGCCCGTCATTTTGGTATATAACATGACCCCGTTTGGGTCAAGGGTACGGCGGTACGGGTCAAAAACGAAAATTTTGCAAAACTTTGACGGCCCATATCTCGCAAAGTTGAGTGTAAAATTTTTTGGCGCAATGAGAACTTTTGCTCGCATTTGAGTCCTCTATCGAAATCAATCAACTCCAGGCTTGCATAATTTTGTTCCTACATGCCATGCTAATACATGTTAAGCTCAAAACTAACTATAATAGTGAGTATTAACCAACGGGAGTGAAAGTAGCAGTGGGCAGTGAATCATTGAAAGACGTTCGTTGTTTTTGTCGAGAAGTCTGTACATGTAGACTTTTCTTGTGTTTTCGTATTTAGGTCGTTCTGGAGCGAGCCGTTGAGGGACGACAGACTGGGAGATCATTAGATGGCTTCGTTTTCTGTCCCGCCAAAAGATCTGTCGCCTGTCGTGCTCACTCCAGAGAGTGAAAACAAGTCAAGTTGATTGGACTGGAAAATGGAGGAGCGGCCGCAGAGTTCATCACAGTCTTATTATTATTACGAACAGTCTCTTCGACCCCAAGAAATAATTCAGCTCCAAGCTCCTCTGCCGACCCAGCCTCCTCTATCATTACCAACCACACCATTCCGCATCCTACCACAACGCAGCAAACTTCGTGCTCAACTCAACATGTCCCAGGAGCTCTTATGGTTTCACCAACCCAGATCACGTTTTTTACTTAATTGAATATTGATCATAGCTTTTTCTTAGATTATGAAACTTAAGAAATTACTGTTACAAATAAAATGAACAACGAAATCGGTCAATAGGAAATTTCTATTTCTTGATTTCTACAGTCAAAATAGAATTCCATTGCATAATTTCAAGACTATAGAATAAATGCGTAAATTTTGTTACTTTGTATTATGATTTAACCACGTACTAAATAGACAATTCAAGACTACGCGTATTTGACCAAAATTGCAGAGTCCGATGCCAAACTTGGAATGGCTCTCAATTTTTATGCCCTAATACACCTTCCGGCTGCATTTCCGGAAATCACTGGACTTTTTGGTGCAGAGAGTGAAAGAAGGTTTGACTTACCCGAGCGTGGTCATGGTGACAATTGTGTACCAGAAGGCTGCCGGAATGGAAGTGAAGTTAGTCTCGTCGACATTTTTCTCTGCGTAGAACATGACCGTAGCAAAGATGATGATGGCCATGGCGAGTGAGAAAACGAGGAATCCGAGTTCAGAAGCACAGGACTTGAGCGTGTAGCCCAAAATACGGAGTCCTTGGGAATGCCGTGAGAATTTGAAGATTCGGAAAACTCGGAATACTCGGAGCGTGACGAAGGCTCCGGACACATCGTCATTGTCTGTGATTCCGAGCCCAATGTAGTACGGCAGAATGGCCACCACGTCAATGATGCTCATCACGCTCCGCACAAACTTGCACCGGTCCGGAGCGGCGAAGAGCCGGAGGAGGTACTCGGCCGAGAAGATCATGACACAGGCCGTGTCCATACAGAAAAACACAGTTTTGTAGCGCTCTCCGCACGAAAGCGTCCCGCCCTTCCCGGGCAACCGTCCACACGGAACTGTCTCCACCACATTGGCCATTACGGAGACGGCAATGAAGAAGCCGGTCACGTAGTAGAAGACGAGGGCGGCGGTGGACGTGTGCGGGTTCTCGAAGGCTCGCCACATCCGCTGCCGGATGTTAGTCAGCTTCGGCAAGTTCTGATCCCCGTTCTCGGACAGCTTGTCGTCCAGCAGCCGCTCCGCATTCTCTCGCTTCCGGTCCCGGTAGTCCTCGTAGCAACAGTCCCCGATCACATCGGGCAGAATGCCGAAGAAGGCCAGCTCCTCGTCGTAGCTCGTCAAGCACTCGTGCTTGGGGTAGTGGAGCTTCCCGGTCCGGTAGTAGTTGAGGATGTGGCGGAAGATGTCCGGGTCACGGTCGAAGAAGTACTGACGACAGTCCTCGTCGTAGAAGAAGTCACGCTCGCTCGAGCCGAGGAGCGTGTCCGGGTACTTTTCCAGCGTGTTCCGCCACGTCTCGAACCGTCGACCTGACACGTTGATCAGGAGCTTCTCGTCGTCCGCCTTCCGACGATCCTTGGTGACGGGCGGGGGTGGGAGAGGGTTGGTGGCGATAGGCACCCAGCCGATGGCTGCTGCTCGGGCGAAGGGCAACCAAGCCGCCACTGAGGCCATGCCTTGCGGAGGAATGTTGCTCAAATATCACAAGGGAACCTAAGCACCGTGCCGCTTCCTCCGCTGCACACCGCTGCTGCTGCTGCTCTACATCTCACAGCTCAGCTCCGCTCGCTCCAGCAGAAACGAGCCGAAGGCTCCTCGTCTCGCATCCCTCCCTTCGCATGTCGTCCAACCAGACAGCGTCCACAGATCCACCCGCACGCACGCATTTAGCACTCCGCTCAACCAGTGTTCAGGCAGGTCTGTCTACAGCAAGTGAGCTTTCTCGTCTGTCCGAATTGACGGTTTCTGCTCTCTATTGTGAGCCCACATGCCTGGACCAGAATTTCCACTTTCACCGGGACTTTTGCTGGAATTGTGGGCTAGGAGCGGTAAGAGGTCAGCGGAGGCTGGAAGTGTTCGTGTGTTGAGCAGTTGTTGAGAGAAATTGGGAGAAATAGGAGCGTGTGTGAGGCAGGAGAGGTTGCCAGGAAAGAACTAGGACTAGGCCGTGACTTCGTGTCCGCTGAGTAGGTTGTGATTCTGGCTCAGGATGCGGGTTGGCCTGGCGCAACGTGGTGAGTCTTCTCCAATCCCCTACTACCCGGATCCCACGGACCAGAAGGAAGTACAAGGGGCAAAAGACCTGCTTGCGCGTTCCCTCATGCTCTGGGTGGCCATCTGTACTGCTTTTGGCAGGATTCTACTGCTTTGAGGTTCTATACTGCATACCTAAAGAAAATCCTACTTTCTTAAGATCAAAAAGGAATATATATATATATTTTTTTTTAAAATATAAAACATTAAATACAGTACAAGGCTACTAACAGGATTTTTCAGCATCTAGTTTAGTCCATGGTTCCTGGATTGAATGTGGTAAGCATGCATCATGCACAGACTAGTAGAACATGTCAAGCGCCTTCGTTTCCATTGCTTAAGTATACTTTAGTGTAATATTGCAAAATTGAATTTTCCAGAGAAAGAAAGTGTCTATCCACGTTCATGCTTTCACCAGGTCAAGGATGATCAAAGTTTCAACATGTTACTATTAATTGGAAATATAGCTAATAATTTCATAGAATATACAGAACAGTTAGTTAATTTAGAAACATAAGTCGAAAAAACGCTGAAATCAAAATTTGAAACGTTTTATTTTGAGTTGAACAGATTTTTATTAAAGCACTAGAACAGGGTCCGAATATGCACGAAAAAATTCCAATTTTATTAAATTTCTAAAAAAGATTGGACGCAACCCAGTTACTCAAGTGGTGAAAATGCAAAAAAAAATGTTTTAAGTTGCAGCGGTTTGTTCATACCGCGAAAATTTTGGAAGTTACAAAGCGAGATGCTGTCAGGAACTAAAACCTACGAATATATTTTAATAGAAAACCTGTGTCATTAAAACCCACATTCAAAGAGTTTCAAGATATGTGAGTACATCCCAAAATTTAAAATATGCGCTAAGACTAAGACTAGAAGAATATTGTGCAAATTTTCACCAAAACTTCAAAATATGCAAAAAAAATGTAATATAAAATTTGGTTATCGCAACCCAGTTGAATTACGTAGATTATTAGTAAAATCCACATTGTGTTTCCCAATTTCTTCATATTACCAAAGATTAAATTATTTTTTGAATATCTGAAACGCTTATAATACTGTATGTATAGCTAACAGGACACATACGAGTACCGAACTAGTACATGTAAGTTTGAGGTTCAAGAGTGACTAACCTACAAATATTGGCAATTAAACTGATCCATATTTAATGCTTCTTTTAAGACTACTGATTTCACTAAATTTAGAAATGAGCACCCTGAGCTTCTCAGTAGAGCTCGGGCCAAGAACCGTACCAAGCCAGAGCCTGCTGCTCTTCAGAATCTGCACAAAACCCAGCTCAACGTCTTCTCCCCGTCACACTGCTCGGGCTCGGATCTTGGCCCAGCCTAACGCCCATAACCCCCCAAATGCAATCCCAGCTAGACTATAGACGCATACCTCGTCAGAAGCCAGTTAAATACCTTCTCACCTAAACAACTACACGGGCCTTTCAAGAGGAACAGGTTGACAAACCCCAGAGCTTAGCGGAAGCGGAGCCAATGGGACTGATACTGATACACGCGGCATGGCCCCACAACAACTGTCGAAAGAGGCGGAGTGAGTCAATCTCCGCTGTCAACTGTTTCACAATTCCCCTCTGCCGTTCTTGTGTCAAGCAGAAGTACGCACTTTTGTTTATGCTTCTCTATTCTTATTATTCTCCTGCTGAATTGAAATCATGAATAGGGAAGATGAAATCTCAATTATACTGGAATATAGTTGGATTTTTCTGCTTTTAGCTGCTTAAATGGTGAGACAACCCATAAACACCGCAGCACTAAAAATTCATTGTAAAAGCCGCATCATACAAATTGCTCCACAAAATACTGCCAAAACAGGGTTTTTGATGGCACCACGTGAAGTGACGTCTTGGTAAGCATAAAATATTTGATCAAATGGCAATTCATGCTAAAGGGCGTTGAAACTTCTTTTGGTGGCCGCTCCTCATTTCTGAACATTTTTTGGAAAACTTTCAAAGCTAAAAGACCAATTTAACCAGACAATGCAGAATTAGAGCTGTGTTCCAGGTTTCCCTTTAGCTACTTGAAGTTTGATGCTTTCACCGTTTTCGTTCAATTCAAATCGCAATGCAAAACCCACGAAATTAGGCCCTTGCCGTTCAGGAAGACCGGATCCAGGTCTTCCTTGCAGATTGTTAGGCAACGCGACGATTGAACGGAAACATTAAAATCAGAAATATCGTTCGAATTGTGACTTTGTGACACGATTCAAAGTTGTTAAGACAATTGTTCGTACGAATTTCCAGCTCAAATTCAGAGAATTGTCGTGAAACTTGTTTCCTGAACGGGACTGGGCATTGGAGCCGGGATGGAACATGAGACAATGATGTCTGAGCTGACTCGATTATTTATTTAAGTGGCGTAAGAGCGTGTGCGGAGGAGGCTAGCATCTAGCAGGAAGATGGGCCGGGCCGAGACGGGGAGCGTGTAGTAGTACGTACTTGTTGAGCGCATTCCTTGTTGGGGTTCACTCAGTGCGACAGAGAACGAGTGGTTGGTGCATATTGAAGTGAAGTAGCAGGACTTGTCAGAGATTGGGATTCCAGAGGAAAGGAAAAAGTGTAATTTGTCAGGGAAAAGAGAAGGGAGAAACTAATTGGTGGAAGGAAGCCGATGCAGCAAGGCAGGAGACAAGGACCGTGTTGAAAGAGAGAGAAACCAATATAATGCCTAATTTCCCCAACTCCAGCCCCATTACAACCAAGAAAGTTGGGAAAGGAAAAGTAATGAATTTTTTTGCCCATGAGGAGAAAGTCCCCACAGGACTCGGCTACTCAATTCAACTTCAATTATCCTCTTCAACTATGCATTCTGCCTATGAACTAGGATCATTTTCTACTAACAACTTCTTAATAGCACATTTAAACATCCATGTCTTATGCAATCTATACTTTTAGGAATTCACTTTTCACTCATTTTCACTCATTTCACATCACATACCGTGTACGCATAACGTCACGTCATGCATCTACTATTGTAGGGAGAAAGCAGTGCGCGAAAAGCCTATATTTATGTCAAATGTTCATTTTGAAACTGGGAAACATTATTACGTCAACAAAAATATAGAAAAGTCAGGCTGATTTCCCAGTCCATTTCTTCAAATTCATTCTTTCAAGTTAGGTTAGGTTTTCCTAAACGGGCTTAAAGACTTACAACACGTAGTTCTTCATGTTTTAGTTTAAGCGCACGCTAACTTGACCATGATGAACATTTAAAGATTAGCCTGGGAAATTAGCTTAGCTTTCTAAATTTTTGTCGACGCATAAATTACAGGCCTTTTGAAACAGGCTTCGCCGCTCCCTATGCCCAATGATCCTTTTGAAGCTTCACCAAACTGGCATCCCAGGAAGATCAAGCTACCCAATATCGTTTCTGAAATAACAAACGGGAAACACATGGCATAAAATACGCTTTCATTTGTTAAGTATCCTATATTATAGTTAGTTCAAGCAATAAAAACAATTTATTTCAACTTAGTCAAATACAATTACCAATAAATTGAAGTGAAAAACAGGACATAAGCATATGATGGATATTGTCTCAACGTTAATCACGCGCAGTGGTTTGAGATAGACCAAGGCCCAAGCCATTTTGATAACAGCGTTACCTCCCAGTCATGATTTTTTGTAGCCTGCACGGTCATTTTAGCCTTCAATTACTATTTCCATTGTTGCCTCCTACTGAGTGTGATTTAATTAGAGTTATGCTAGGTTAGGTTAGATTAGCTAATTTTTGTTTAGTTTATAGGATATAAGTCTAAAATAAGGCGAAATAATTAAAGTGTACAGCTTTCCGACAAGCCTAACCTAACTAATAAGAAAATGGGGGGGGGGGACTCCGAGGCGACATATCTAGCATGGGACTCGGTTTACGTAAAGCTTCAACCTGTATGTTTCTTTCTACAAACACTATTAAAAATTATGCAAGCAATGTTGCGGTAGAGTTATTAAGCAACATTTATGAAGCACTTTTGTGCGTTAATCGTTTGGATCCAAAGTTCGATTTGTTTCACAACTTTGAGTAATTATATGAGGCCGTCATGGAGAAAGCTTTCAGAAGGGATAAGCCGGAATTTACTCAGAAACCTTTTCAGAGCTCGAATTCGAATGTCGAGGTTGTTCAGGTTCATATGGGCATTGTCATTTCCTATACATTTACGGACAAAGGAGAAAGTTTTGTCTGCTATAGGCCAAAGGCTAAGTGAATCTTCAGATGTACTTTGTGTTCGTGGCATATCAACTCGAGGTAAGCGAATCCGTGGATGCAAGGGAATGTCTAATGCACTGAGTTCAACTGACTACTGTAGCAGATCGTTATTTTTATCTTGTGGCCGGACAACGGAGCAGCTCTGCTGTGAACAAGTATCTCCATATGCGAGGAATGGAACGGTTTGGAAACGGAAGGAAGACCAGCACATACTAATGTACGTTTAGGATGGAAATGAAGAGACGTGAAGAAGCCCAGTCTTCCGCCTGTAGTCCTGCTCCAGTAAGTATGAGTAGTATAAAGGAGTTTTTGGACTCTGCTGAGGCCTGAGGATTGATTTTTACGCGAGGATTTGTAGTAAATTTCTGTTCAGTACCATAAACACTCTTCTGAGAGGTCTGGAGTTCAGGAGGAGAGAAGGAGAATGGGAGGAGAAGAGGAGCAGGCTGAGGTGCATCTCGATTGGGAAAACCACCAAGAAATGGGAAATGGAAAGCATCCCTCTACTAAAATTTATGCACACTTAACCTCGAGTGCTGAATTGACAAAATTCTGGAGCTACACAATAATACTTTCTATTCTCAAGTGTGTACTATAGTCTATAGTCCCAAGCCTACTCGAAATATTGTCGTCAGCAAAATCCAGAAGTGCTCACAGTTTTAATTGGATTTATAACTTAAAGCAAAATACACTGAGCTAATTTCTCTGTATGTAAGCATATTCTAATTATATCTATAGAGGATTACTATTTTAGAAGTCACGTATTTATAATTTCTTGATGAGAACCCAGAATCCCGGAAGACATTTCTATCATTTGCATTCTTTGGAGTTTCTTTCTAATTTATCATCGAGCAAATCAAGCTACATGCAAGCGAATGGTCTCTAATTCAAAATAAGAAGGGTTTTAAACTAACTGAAGCGGGAGCTCAACTCGTATAGGCCATATGAATTATGATAGCTGTTTTTGAATATCAGTATTTAAAGCTAGAGAGGTATACAGTAATAGCGGCATATCATTAAATCTCAAACAGTCGCTGCTCTGATAAGAAATAGGATTATAGAACCATTTTGTCAGGTTCTTAAAATATTCAATTGCCACATATGCATGTTTACCTTTAGAAAAGACTTAAGAAAAAATTCCTGAGAAAATTCGTGGCTTGTCATGCCTTTCGTGAATGAAGGCAGTGGTGCTGCGGTTCCAATACTTTTTGAGGGGAGGTGCCAAAGGCTAAAAAAATGTATTTTCACAAGGTTTAAAAATTTTGAAAATTTGAAAACTCTGCTTTAAGTTAATAAAAACTTGTTTACTAAGGACTACAAAGGCGACATTTTGCGGGGTACGAAGAACATTTTGAGATTTTGAGTCATCTTTCCTCTTTTAGGTTTAAATTTCTGACTACGTCTTGTATGATTTTCTCGGTCAGTTAACGGGGTGAGCTAAAGCCCCGTTTGACCCATATTTAGAGCCGCCCTTAAACGGAGAATCACATAGAACACGCATCCAGTCGCCCAATCATCTATGACCAATAAGGGAATACATAGATGGAATCAGTGAGATGACTGACTGTGTGGCTCCTGCTCGAGATCTTGGTGTATCGTATTGGACGAAGATACTGAAGCCGGGACGTAGTGTGTAGGAGCAGGCAGGTTGGTCTCTGAGCAGAACTGCTGCTGGTCTCCCAGATCGGAGACTGGCGTTTCCATGGCTCTCCTGACGTCAAGTCTTTTCTTCTCTGACTTTGCCTTCTGCCTTGTACCAAGTTTTACTACGATAACACGGCTGGAGGAATTTCTTCTCTCCGAATACTACTGCTTTTGCTACAATCCTACTGTACGGAAAGACCCGGCTCAGAGAACGACTTTGAATTAGACGAATCGGAGCTAATCGATCAGATTTGGAGCGATAATGCCCAAATATCGGCAATATAAATTCGGAAGATTTTCAGTAATTAAAGTACGCGCAGTTGCTTGTAGCGATTTTACTTAAGCCTAATTATTTCTAGTTGCACTTGAACGACAATAATTTTTATGCATTTTTGCATCAATTAGAAAAAATCTATTTTAACACAAAAGTTCAATTTCCTATTATTTTCCAGCTGCCTTGTAGCATCCAACGCTTTTCAAGTCAAATCTTTTTGAATTCCACTATGTAGAAAGCCGAGATGGACAAATACTTTATTTTAAAACCAGAAATTCTGTATAATTTTGATGTGTTGGATGAATAAACCAAATTCTGGTAAGGTACCGGTCCGTGTGGAAGAGCGAGCGGTAGTGCCGTGTATTACGTAACCTAAAGAGGAACATAGAATTCTGTCGTTTTCATTCTACAACTACTATGTGTTTACTTCATAGCTCTAGTAGTATCTTTCTTTACAACTCGTCTACGCGTAGGATTTAGAGAGGATTTTGTAATAGTGCTTGGTGCTATGTGCCATAGTCGTGATGCCTGTGGAAGAGTTACGCGTTCTCTTTGGATATAGCCCTAGACTCCTGTACAAGACCGTTTCTGCTCTTAATCATTTTCGCATCCGAAATTGCCTCTTTCCTTCCTTTGCCTTCTCCTGACTGGGCCTGGGCTCCTGCATATGGAGGCTATTTTAATTCTTGCCGAGAAAACCCAGTCTCATTTTACTCTTATTGTTAAGTTTCCTCAGAAAGGAAATCCTAGACTCAGAAAGAACCATAAAGACCGCATTCCTATATACTCCTTTCTGGAAGGAGACACGACGGCTGGGCGAGGATTGAAGATAAAAACGTCCGCCATATCAAATGCATCCTCTCACATCCTCCCTCTAATACGATTCTCTTGTAGTCTCCTTTTTAAATTCAGGCATGGAGAAAAACCATCATAAACCAATATCAGGTTTCCCAAACTTAATTGTGCTGGAGATCAGAATTATGCCTCGGCTATATGTAGAATTATGCTGGTACCAACTCTTCTGGTTTTACATACGCAGAAAATTAACAAATCAGGGCTTTTAATCGTGTTCATAACAGCTCAGTTGACTCGACAACTCGTACAACTAGGATTTCTGAGAGGAAGAAGTGCACGTGTTTCTGTAATTTGATATGGCAGTTCGAGGTGAGGAGAAAGTACTGGATATTGTGACGCATTTCCTGTTTACGACTATATTCTCACTCAGAAATCATTTTTCTTTTCAGTTTCGTAAGAAAAAACCTTAGCAACGGCCTCCTTTTCAACGCCACTCAGGTCATACAAAAACTGGGAATCATTTTGCTCCATTATCTCACGACGTCCGTTTCCACGAATACAATCATTACTTCGCAATTTCCGGCTGAGGTAAATTTTATGGAGCTGGATGTAACCATGCATTGTAACCACCCACCGTAACGACTGGAATATGTACATTTGGAGACGGGTTTGGCTTCGCTTACATGTTTTGATCATTTTGTTTTGTTTATACGCGCGTTAGTATATTCTCGTTTGTCTATTTGTTGGGTGGTTACAGTGAGTGGTTACAGTCTATTCCACTTTAACCCAATTTCCAGCGAGTTCAGTGTTGCTTCGAATAATAATGTAGTAGTTACAACATTACCGTCCTAAGTTTAGTGTCATGAGAGATGTGTTTCTCTGCCCGGTTTTGGTCCTGTTATGCGCAAGAGGTCTCGTGAGCCACGTGATGGTGCAGGTGCAATGCTATTACCATATTTCGAATAATAGCGCCAATTTAAATTCTTATAATTCCTCGACTCCAAAAACTCTGTAGCTGATGCTTGCTGTTACACCTAAATACATTGCTGGAGTGACTCGACTGTCATGGCCACCTAGCGCAATGCTAACTGTATTTCTGTAGTAATTAGAACTTTGACATTTTTGGGAGATTCGATTGATATTCACAACTTGGGCTGACACTTTGTCTTCGCCTTCACGAGGGCCTTCACTTTTTCTTTTCGGTCGCGAAATGGAATGCAAAGGCTGAAGACTAAATCCCTTGCCCTTATACGTTCGTGAAGCCTTCGTGAGTGTGAAGGCAAACTTTGTCCATCTAATTCACTCAGAAATATACAAAATCAATTTACACAAGCAATCTACTCAGTTTGGCTCAGTCTTCATGAAGGGCCTTCACGAAGGTAAATACAGCCTGGGCCAATCAAACGAAGGACCTTCAGCATTCACGAGTGCGTCGGCGAGTACAAAGGTGACAACTTAGTCTATCTATATTTTCACCAGGTGTAAATAAACATTGCATTCAAGTGGGACAAATTGCTTACTCAGTGTACCGATGTAGCCTGCTTAATTATTCGAAATCACAACTTTGCTGTAAGAAGTCGGTCACTAGTTTAAGTTTTGCGACGATACTCAAGTGTTATGAGATCCTTTATTGTCACCAGTCGAATGGTTCTTAGATCAATCAGCCTCCCGAAATTCAGACTCAAACAGTATAACTTATTAGACCCTAAACCCGTCTATTAACATCAAGTAAAGGCTATACAATATACACACTTTTGGGTTTCAGGCTGTTGTTCTATTAGCTTCTTTTTTCATGCCATGCCTCCTTATTCCATGCCAAGTATATATTTACCAACTTCTTAGCTAATTATTCGAAGTATACCTACTAATGTTTTTGTCTCAAACAATATGACCCCGTGTGAAAATTGCAATATGGTGTTTCAAAAAACGGACTTCAATCATTTATTTATGCTTTCTAGTTAGTTTTCTAGGCTGGCTTAACACAGCATAGGGATATTATGTGATGTGGTACGGCTGCAAACAGTCCCAATTTACGGATAATTTCATCCCCGTGCTTTTGAAATGAATTTTTAAGAGTTTTAAGAACCCAATTTAGACTCTACAATCGCTTTTGTCACGAACTCATTTTACTCTGCCAACCAAACACGTCACGAACCGTTAACATAGAAAGTGAAACTAGAGAAAGCTCTAATGGTCTAAGACTAGATACACGCTAGTCTGCTCTGCAGGCAGCTCGCAGCTTCTAAATAAAATGAAGCTTAACGGATGCGGAATAGGTTAGAGTCTCTTCTGCTGTAGAAATAGTAGCTGGAGATTATCTCTGCTTGTTCTACGAACATACTTCTGTCTCGAACGGATCTCAGACGTTAGGTCGACCAAATGCTGTGGGGACTCTTCGCCGAGGACATGTAGGTCGGGAAAGGATCTCCCATAGACATTGAGCACGGAGGTCGACAACAAATATTAGGTAGTAGCTAAACTATACATGCCCAAGTGTAACTTTCTTCCTTATTTTGCATTATTTTGTATTCCGAATTTGCATTTGCTAAAATGCTATTACAAAATGCGTAACGAAGTTGTAAAATATCCCGATAAAATTAAATTACACGAGAATTGTACGACGATGTCACTATATAATTCTATCTGATTTAGGCCTTAGAACTTTGTATTCCCCGTATAATTACCAAATATTTGATATGAAAGATGATAATATCAGTTTTAAATGTCAGATTATGGTACTAAATGAACCATCGACTGCTTCATCAATAGCGTGTTGAGCATGAACAAGTTTTAAAACCTACATTTGTTTTTATTGAGTTTGTTGGTGATGTTTACATGCTGAACCTTTAGTATGCCCATGGTTTCTACTGCATGATAGTTCTACAATACACAAGTTTAAAGGAAATTCGATTTACCTATATTTAAAATGGTAATAACAGTTTATATGTAGTATGGTTCGACATGTAAATATATTACAGCTAGTTCCAGTTGCTGCTATGTCCATGTTTATCCGTTACAAACTTACGCTCGCTTATCGGCTTCGTGTCCTCACGACCTAAATTTCCCCGACCTAATGGCCAAGATTCTCTGGGATAGAGGGAGCATAGACGTAATAACTCTCCTTCCGCGAGAAGATCGGTCCTGGATCTGCCTGAGTAAACCCTTATAGACAATCAATAGCTCATCTTTCTCCTAACTACATTCACCTGAGTATCCAACCTTTCTCCTCTGCCTGCCACCTGGACCCAGCACACACTTCCCTCCTGCGCCACATCATCAACCCAGAGCCTGATCGGAAATCGGAACTAGACAAGAAACTGGCATCAAAGCAATCTTCCCCTGACACATACAAACGGAGGGGAACAGCGTCGAGCTACACATCTCTCACTATTACATCATATGAATATAATAAAGTATCGGGATTGGAAAAGGCGAGCTAGGCGCATTTAAATTGAACACGTTACCGGTCGTACGGTATTTTTCCAGAAGATTCGCTGGATAGTACGGAACAAGATTATGTGATTTACAGGAGAATGTCTCTGCATCCTATTATTTGTTGTAGTTTGACTGACATGAAACACATTGGGGTTTGTGTAACCATTCATAAATTTATGACGGGCTTCAGTGCTCTAGCTAATATCTTTAAGAAGCACATCTTTCCATAATTTTTCTGCAACAAATTGGATTTTAGAATTGGTATTAGATTAAATTGTTCACTACCCCTGAAAATCAAATATTGAATTAGAATAGCCCAGTTCATATGAGTTTTTTGATATTCCAAGATGCGGCATTTAAATCGTCATGAGTTCCAAAATTATGGTCATACAGTCGTGCCTTTTGAAAAGCTATGTTTTTGTCAAACACAGTAGGTATCTTTATGGTCGACCACATGTTTTGGCTTCTGAATTTAGTTAGGTAGGTTAGGTTTCTTAGTTTCAATATATCCAGCCTGTAATTAAAAAGTCCGTTCTCCTGTTTCCAAGGTTATAAAATTTTCGGCTTATTGCGTGCCTGGAGTTATGACTACTTTATAAATATTATATCGTATGTGACCAAGGTTGTTTGAATTTACGTATTTGGCTTACCAGGTTAAGTCATACTCATTTGTTTTATTTCAACTTTTAAAAG